>PVIU01007735.1:0-89355 GCA_004026605.1 Ondatra zibethicus
AACTAGACATTAAAATTCTAAATACCCCAATTAAAAAATGGGGTAAGGATCTGAATAGAGAATTCTCAACAGAGGATGTTCGAATGGCCAAAAGATACTTAAGGTCATGTTCAACTTCCTTAGCAATCAGGGAAATGCAGATCAAAACAACTTTGAGATACCATCTTACACCTGTCAGTATGGCCAAAATCAAAAACACAATATGAAACTCTTATACTGGGCAGATACTTTAGATGGCTTGGTAATGACTGGCCTTATGGAGAAATTTAGACAAACATGCAAGGAAATGTGGAGATACAAGTAATATTTTTAATTAACAATATGTACAATTTGTTTACTTCTTGACCCCACAATGATAGGAAATTTCTTACCAGTCTTAATAGCAGGTGTATATACAGGATGGAAAAATTATGTATCTCTTGCTCATGCAACCTCTCTAAGGGATGAGGTCATAAATACTGCAAGTGTTGTGTGAGCAGTCCCTTGGGGAAATGATGACAGTGTGTGGGAAGAGAGCTCATTCCCCTGGAAACTGCTCGGCCCTGTCACCTGGTTGCCTCATGAGACGCAGCATCTGCAGTTTGTTTCAGCCCACACAACACTGCACCTCTTGGGAGAAGTGGGAGCTGGGATAACACAGGGCCTTGGGCCACTGCTTCCCATCTAAAGGGAGTCCTGCTCATCCTTATTGCACTTCCCTCCTGCTGATCACTGGGCAGGTGTGTCTCATCACCCGGATTTGCCAGGAGCTGATTATTCTTTATAGTCACAGCATGGCAACCAATGTAGGCATCCATCTTCACCCAGACTTCCCTTCCCACTACCTGTAACTTCACTCTCTAATCCAGCTTTTGTCACGAGCATCCTTTGGAAAGCCCACATACTTCCTAGCGCATCCTCCTCCTTCTGTAAGTACTGTTTACCACCTGATCACTGCTGACCTATTGACTCAGGTTTATTTGACTGTGTCTCCTGTGCCTCTTCAAAAACATAATCTCCACAACAGCAGGAACCTTCTGCATCTTGTTTACTACAAGATACCATGTAGAAAATAGCTAGTAATGCCATACAGAATTGCCTACAGGTCCATCTGATGGGGGCATTAAACTGCTTGTTTCCTACAAACAGTGTCTACTTGAGTGACTTTGGCTTTCTATTGCTGTGATGAAAGATGAAACACCATGACCAAAAGTGACCAAAAGCAACTTAGGGAGGAAAGGGTTTGTTTTGCTTATACTTCCATAATTCAGCTCATCACTGAAGGAACCTGGAGGCAGAAGCTGATGTAGAGGCCATGGCACAGTGCCCCTTATGGCTTACTCAGCCTGCTTTATTAAAGTACCCAAGACCACCAGCCAAGGGGGTAATATCACACACAATGGGATGAGCCCTTTCACATCAATCATTAAGAAAATACCCTTCAGGTTTGTCCACAACCTGATCTTACAGAGGAACTTTCTCAATTGAGGTCCCCTCCTCTCAGTTGCCTCTAGGTTGGGTCAAGCTGACTTAAAAAAACAGCCACTGCACTACTATATTGTAGGAATTTAAATATGTTTAAACAGATTAATTAAACAATAAATAAATTGCTCCACAAATGCTCAATGAATCTTCTTTCTGTGTGAGGGCTAGAAGAATGATCGTTAGCCCTAATGCCCATTCTTTAGTGTAATTCTTCCATTTTAGAGTCTGTCCGTGACTGTTGAGATAATGTAATGCATATCTCTCATGTCTATCTTTCTACATGAGAACCATACTTCTGCATGCTGGCCCCATGCCCAGATTCAACAGACTATACCACATCGATTTTAACTGGGGCAAGATGCCAGCTAAGGACCAATTGGGAGAAATTTCCCACAGTAGGCAAAAAGAGCCACCTCATTTGCAAGCCTAAAGTGCTCTCAGCAGCAAGTAGTGCTACACAGGCTCTATCTGAGACAGCACAGTGGGAGAGCACACCTGGGCATTCTGGAACATGACCTCAGCAGCCAAAGTTACTTCTTGTTCCAATGCCAACCTGGGAAACCTGGAAAATCCACTCACACAGCTGGAAAGTTCTTGTTTACAGGGGCCAGTTTTCAGTCCCCAGTTAATCCCTGCCTCCTTGAAGGGGTTTTCTCTATGGCATTTGCTTATTTCAACATTGCCCAAAAGTTCAACAAACAATATTCATGCTATTTTGTTCACCTTATTTTTGATTTCTCGCAAAAAAAAAGTGTGTGGGCAGTGGGGATGTTCAGTTGAGAAAAGATGACCATAGAATGGAAAAGTAATCTTAATCAACATTTAGCTTCCCAGCCAAATTTTCAAACTATGACAGAAAAACTGATTTTATCATTTAATGAGATTTTGATAGAAATTGCTGAAGGTCAATTTAAGCATCTTTACACTTATTTACTTATTAAATGTGTATGTTTTTGTGTGTACATGCATGTGCACTTGTACACACACATATATGCATGCCATGGCTTGTGAGAGTTAGTTCTCTACTGCTATGTGGTTTCAGGGAATTAAACTCTGGTCATCAAGTTGGTGACAAGTGTCTTTATCCACTGTCAATGAGGTGTGACTTTAATCTGTAAAACTTCCAGAAGGCTAACAGTTTGGACTTCATGGAGCCCCATAGCCAGGTGCACTTAGGTCTGTTTTGCCACCCTGACATGCTTTCTGATTTCTTACCTTTTACTTCTAGAAGGGAATCTTACATGGCTCTGCCATGACACTGTTTCTGTGTTGTGTTTGTCTGTTGGGTTTTAGTTTTGAGGGTCTTTTACTGAGTAATTTACATGACCAACTTAATAAAAGTTTCTTAAAAATAATAATTATATCTTTCTTTCCCATTGTGTCTCTTGAGTCTAACACATTATCTAGAATTGAGTGGGTGCTAGGTGACTATAAATAAATACACAAAAGGGAATGAGAAATAAACCAGACTAAGTATCATAGCAGGATAACAGAAAAACAAAAACAAAAACAAAACAAAAACCTTTTCGTGCCTCTAGTAACAGACAACTCAAAACAACACCTCTGACATCATATGTTTGGCAACATGTCACAACATATCCGCCAACCATTTCTTCAGTGAAGAGCAACGATGTCCTATAAGTCTTGACATTATCTGCCTGGTGGTAGTAGCAAATGACACTAGGGTAGGGACTCGGTCTGTCAAGATTGCTCATAGTCCAGACACCACCCATTTAACCCTTGGATGTACCCTACACTTCTAAGTAATTGGCTATAAATTGGTGACTCTCAGAAGTCTCTACTGTGCTCTTTGAACTCGCTGGAGTCTCTCTTGGAACTCAAAGAGACAACTTCCCCTATGATTACTGACTGACGGACTAATATGATGATGCAGAACTCAGAAACATAACTGGAGTAAAGACTCATATGAGACAAAATCTGGAAGGATCTTGGACACTGGAGCTTCTATTCTAGTTAGTTAAGATTCATCAGCCTCTCAGTATATATGTATACTTGTCAACTTGGGTACTCTGAATCTCATAGTTCAGAGATTGTTATTGAGGCTCCAGTAAATAGACATGATCAAGTATTAGTTCCCTTTCAAACCCTTCATCCCTCTCTGACAAATAGGCTAAAGCTCCAGCCTTGTTTCATGGTTACAGGCCCCATCTAGAAGCCCCACCAAGAGGTGCTTCATTTGGTGAAAAAATGATATTACCTAGATATTAAAATATATAAGCTGAATTTGTTTTCCAGCACCATAATTGCCTAGGAAGTTACAAGAGTTTTTGGACCTTTACCCTAGTACTTATAGTAATCATTTTATACACATATACATATCTTATATGTATATATGCATAACCTCAAGTACTCTGTGTTCCAGTCTACACTGATTTTGGAGGCTTATGTTAAACCCTCTCATTATGTCCCACTCAAACATAACATGCTTTTCTCCTTTCCATTCTGGACCTATTATGATGCTTCAACTACCCATTAAACCAGGGCATTGGCATAGCAGAAGTACAGGAGAATTGTAGCCCTGGAGGAAATGCTCAGCTGATGAGGGGGAGGGGCCAGGAGACAGATACATCAGCGATTTGCCTTTCGGTAGAATGATCTCAGCAGCATTCTGTATACATGGCAAGCATAAGCAGTAAAACTTGTGTTGCCTGCAGCAACGACCTTGAATACCTAAGTTTTCAGCACTCTTTCCCCAGCATTCCAGCTTAGACATCTCCCACTTCTTGCATTCAAGCCCTGTCTCAAGCACTGCTATCATGAAATTCTACAATGTCATATTGTGATGAATTCAATATGAAAACTCAACTTCAAAGGGAAAAATGTACAGGTATCTTAATTATCTAAGATATGATAGCTTTATAAAATATGTGTGAGAATAACTCTTACTCTATATGGTCCACCACTGAAAGAAATAAAGAAGTGGAAAGAATTGAATATGGTGCTTGATGATTGCTAAGCTGTTTCATCCTTCTTTTCTGGTTCTACCCATCCTTTCTGCACTGCTTCTAACTCACTGTATCCAAAAATCTCACAATGATCCTTTCAATTAAATATCAAATTTTATTACCTAAGAATGGGCCTCTAGTTACACAGAGAGGCAACTGAAGATGCAAAAGGAAGACTGGAGACTAGGAAAGGTTTGTAAGCATATCAGTCAGTGTTCTTCAGGGAGAACTAGGTAATGCACAGTAGATAACTAGGAAATGCACAGGCAGACTTTGGAAGAGAGACACAACTCTAGAGGGAAGGAGATTTATTAAAAGTTCTGGAATGTGAGGTCTAAGATGACAAACTCCACAGGAGCAGAACTGAGCCGTCAACCTAGGCCAGAGCAGGCCTGAGACAGCAATCTCTGCATGAGTGGGAGCAGATCCAGATCAGGGACATTTACAGAAGCAGGACTGGGCCAGCGACCCATGCCAGAGCAGGTCTGAGGTGGCAAACTCCACAGCAGCAAGACTGAGCCAGCAATCTAGGTTGGAGTGGGTCTGAGATGGCAAGCTCTGTGGGAGTGGATCCAGACCAGGGACTTTTGTGGAGGCAGTATGGAGCCAGTGACCTAGGCTAGAGCAGGCCTGGGATGTCTAACTCAACAGGAGCAGGACTGAGCCTGTGACCTAGGCTGGAGCTGGCCTGAGACAGTGAACTCTGCATAAGTGGGAGTGGATCAAGACCAGGGAATTTATGAAAACAGGACTGAGCCAGTGACCTAGGCTAAAACAGACCTGAGACAGAGAACTCCACAGGAGCGGGTACAAGGGAGCAACCACTGAGGGAGCGGACTGGAGCTAGAGACCTCTGCAGGTCCAGGCATGAGTCTGGGACCTATGAGGAAGTAGATCTGAGCCAAGGCTCCTGTGGGTTCAGGCGTGACTCTGGGACCTCTGAGGAACTGGGCCTGAGCCAGGACCTCTGCATGTCTGGGAGCACCCAATTCTGGGACCTCTGAGGGAGTAGATTGAAGCCAGAGACTTTTACAGGACCAACCCCAATACAGGAACTTCCACAGAAGCAGAATCAGACCAGGGACATTTACAGAAACAGGTCTGAGCCGGCAACCTAGGCCACAGCAGGCCTGAGACAGTGAACTCTATGGTAGCAGAGCAAACCACAGGAACACGGAGTGACCAATGGGGTAACTGAACTGTGGCACTGACTGCACCATGAGGAGCAACCATCTTAGCCTTGAATCCACTGGCACCTGGAAGATTGATCACCAGAGTCACAGACAGCCCCAACTACACCAATTAGAGGAAAAGATGGGTAGACAAGGTAAAAACACAAGCAACACCACAAAGAGCAACACCACACCAGTAAAATCTAGTGACCCTACAACAGCAAGACTTGACCAACTAAATGTAGATGAAGCAGAACAAAACAGCCTAAAAAATAACTTTAGGAAAATGTTTGAGGCCCTTAAAGAGGAAATGAGAAATTCCCTCAAAGAAATGGAGGAAAAGACAAACAAAAAATTGGAAGACATCAACAAATCCCTTAAAGAAAACCAAAAAAAAAGAAAGAAATCAAACATATGAAAGAAACTATTCAAGACTTGAAAACTGAAATAGAGACAATAAAGAAATTACAAGCCAAGGGAATTATAGAAATCATGAGAAAATGATCAGGAACCACAAATGCAAACATAAACATCAGAATACAAGAGATGAAAGAGAGAATCTCAAGTGATGAAGATATAATAGAGGAAATAGATTCATCAGTCAAAGAAAACATTAAATCTAACAAAAGCTTAACACGAAATATCCAGGAAATATGGGACACCATGAAAAGACCAAACCTAAAAATAATAGGTATACAAGGAGACGTTCAACTCAAAAGTGCAGAAAATATATTTAACAAAATCATAGAAGAAAACTTTCCCAACCTAAAGATCCAAGAAGCTTAAAGAACACCAAAGAGACTAGATTTTTTAAAAAGTCCCCTAACTACATAATAATCAAAACACTAAACATAAAGAATAAAGAAAGAATATTAAAAGCTGCAAAGGAAAAAGACCAAATAACATATAAAGGCAGGCCTATCAGAATTACACCTGACTTCTCAATGGAGACAATGAAAGCCAGAAGGTCATGGTCAAGCATTATGCAGACATTAAGAGACCACGGATGCCAGCACAGACTGCCATACCCAGCAAAATTTCAATCACTATAGAAAGACAAAAGAAGATATTCCACAACAAAACCAGATTTAACCAATACCTAGCCACAAACCCATCCCTATACAGAGTACTAGAAGGAAAACTCCAACCCAAGAAACTTGGTTACATCAACAAAGACACAGCCAATTGATGATCTCACAGCAGCAAATCTCAAAGAAGCGAAAAACACACAAATTAACATCACCAGCAACAAAAACTAAATTAACAGGAGATAGCAATCACTGGCCATTAATATCCCTTAATATAAATGGATTCAACTCACCTATAAAAAGACATAGGCTAACAGATTGGATTCGAAAATAGAACCCATACTTCTGCTTCATACCAGAAACACAACTCAATCTCAAAGACAGACATCGTCTCAGAGTAAAGGGTTGGGAAAAGATTTTCCAATCAAATAGACCTAAGAAACAAGCAGGTGTAGCTACTCTAGTATCTAACAAAATGGACTTCAAACTAAAATCAGTCAAAAGAGACTGTACTAATGAAAAGTGAAGTGGGCTGCATTCCCGGCACCCGGCTCCTGGTCGCATGGCTAGCTTAAGCCCAAAATAATTACACAATAATTACACAGAAATTGTATTAATTAAATCACTGACTGGCCCATTATATCTAGCCTCTTCTTGGCCAACTCTCACATCTTGATCTAACCCATTGCTATTAATCTGTGTTTACCACAAGATCATGGCTTACTGGGAAAGATTCAGCATGTTTGACCTTGCAGCTTCATGGCAGTGGCTCCCTCTGTCTTCTTCCCAGCATTCTGTTCTCTTTTCCCCACCTATCTACATCCTGCCTTATCAAAAGGCCAAGGCAGCTTCTTTATTTAACCAATGAAAGCAACAGAAATGCAGAAGGACCTTCTACACCATTTCCCCTTTTTCTGTTTAAACAAAAAAGAAAGGCTTTCATTTTAACATAGTAAAATTACATATAACAAAAGTTATCAAGCAAGAATTACAGTTACAATATTTAAATCTATTTTATCTTTTATCATAACAATGGAAAACTATAACTATAACAATCTATCTATTTTTTAACTCCATCAAAGACTCCAGAAGGATATACTATTACCTAAGTAAACAAGAAGTAAGCAACTTCCAAAACTCTAGAAATGACAGCAACATCTCACTGCCTGTACAGTCACCCGAAGTTTCTCTGTACCATTGGGGCATCCATCAGGCATCCTACAGGCCCATAGTATCCAGTAGACTTTTTTATGAAGCAGGAAATGTTAAAGACAGTTTAGTCACTTTCTTTTGTATCATGTAGAATGTCTCGCAGACTCTTTGATGAGTCAGGAATCCCAAAGGATCATCTCACCTTTAGGCAAGTTTATCAGTCCTCTCTCTGTGGGATTTTTATGCCCAGTTTATATAACAGTCCAGGCAAGAGCAGTTTTTTACCCAAATGGCTATCAAATAGAAAGACCTCCTACACCAAGAGACAATGAAGAACATTTCATATTAGTCACAGGAAAAATCCATCAAGACAAAATCTCAATACTGAACATCTATGCCCTAAATACAAGGGCACCCTCATATGTAAAAGAAACACTTCTAAGGCTTAAATCATACAGTAAACCCCACACACTAAAGTGGGAGACTTCAACACTCCCCTCTCACCACTGGACAGGTCAATCAGACAAAAAATGAACAGAGAAATAAGAAAACTAACAGATGTTATTACTCAAATGGACTTAACATATATCTATAGAATATTCCATACAAACAGAAAAGAATATACCTTCTTCTCAGAACCTCATGAAACCTTCTCAAAAATTGACCACATATTTGGTAACAAAACAAACCTCAACAGATACAACAATATTGGAATAACCCCATGTATCTTATCACCATGTCTTAAAACTGGAATTTAACAGCAACACTAATTCCAGAAAGCCCACAAACACATAGAAATTAAACAATGCTCACCTGAATCATCAATGATTCAAGGAAGAAATAAAGGGAGAAATTAAAGACTTCCTAAAATTCAGTGAAAATGAACACAAAACATACCCAAATTTATGGGACACAATGAAAGCAGTGTTAAGAGGAAAGTTCATAGCACTAAATGCCTAAATAAAGAAGCTGGTAAAATCCCACACTAGTGTATTAACAGAACATTTGAAAACTTTAGAACAAAAAGAAGCAAACTTACCCAAGAGAACTAGACGGCAAGAAATAAATTGAGAGCTGAAATCAACAAAATAGAAACAAAGAAAACAATACAAAGAATCAATGAGACAAAGAGTTTGTTCTTCAAGAAAATCAACAAAATAGACAAACCTTTATCTAAACTAACCAAAAGGCAGAGAGAGAATATCCAAATTAACAAAATCAGAAATGAAAAGGGGGACATAACAACAGACATGGAGGAAATCCAGAGAATCCTCAGGCCATATTTTGAAAACTTGCACTTCACAAAATTGGAAAACTTAAAGGAAATGGACAACTTTCTGGATAAATATCAATTACTAAAATTAAATCAAGACCAGATAAGCAAATTAAATATGCCTATAACTGCTAAAGAAATAGAAGCAGTCATCAAATGTCTCCCAACCAAAAAAAGCCCAGGACCAGTTTGTTTCTGCTAAGAATTCTACAAGATTTTCAAAGAACTAATACCAATACTCCTCAAGTTGTTGTACACAATAGAAACAGAAGAAACATTGCCAAAACTTTTTTTATGATGTTATGATTACCCTGATACCCAAACCACATAAAGACATTATTAAAAAAGAGAATTACAGACAAATCTCACTCAGGAACATTGATGCAAAACTACTAAATAAAATACTGACAAATCGAATCCAAGAACACATCAGAACCATCATCCACCATGATCAAGTTGACTTCATCCCAGATATGCAGGGATGGTTCAACATATGAAAATCTGTCAACGTAATCCACCATAAAAACAAACTGAAAAATAAAAAATCACATGATCATCACATTAGATGCTGAAAAAGCTTTTGACAAAATACAACATCCCTTCATGATAAAGGTCTGGAAAGAGCAGGGATACAGGAACATACCTAAACATAATAAAGTCAATATACAGAAAGCCAACAACCAACATCAAACTAAATGGAGAGAAACTCCTAGGGATTCCACCAAAATCAGGAACAAAACAAGGTTGTCCACTCTCTCCATATCTATTCAACATAGTTCTTGAGGTCCTAGCTAGAGCAATAAGACATAAAAGGAGATCAAGGGGATACAAATCAGAAAAGAAGAAGTCAAACTCTCACTGTTTGCTGATGATATGATAGTTTACATAAGCAACCCCAAAAATTCTACCAAGGAACTTCTACAACTCATAAACACTTTCAGTAATGTAGCAGGATACAAGATTAACACACACACAAAATCAGTAGCCCTCTTGTACACAGATGATAAATGGGCTGAGAAGGAAATCAGAGAAACATCACCCTTCACAATAGCCACATATAGCATAAAATATCTCAGAGTACCTCTAACCAAACAAGTGGAAGACTTGTATGACAAGAACTTTATAGAAGACAAAGTGGGAAGTACTCTTGAACACATTGGTACAGGAGACCACTTCCTAAACATAACCCCAGTAGCACAGACACTAAGAGAAACAATTAATAAATGGAACCTCCTGAAACTGAAAAGCTTCTGTAAAGTAAAGGACATGGTCAACAAGACAAAACGGCAGCCTACAAAATGGGAACAGATCTTGCTCTCCAAAATATACCAAAAAAACTCAAGAAATGGGTCATCAAAAGGACAAATAACCCAATAAAAAATGGAGTACAGACCTAAACAGAGAACTCTCAACAGAGGAATCTAAAATGGGTGAAAGAAACTTAAGGAAATGCTCAACATCCTTAGTAATCAGAGAAATGCAAATTAAAACAACTCTGAGATTCCATCTTACACCTATAAGAATGGCCAAGATCAAAACCACTGATGACAACTTATGCTGAAGAGGTTGTGGGGTACAGGGAAACACTCCTGCATTGCTGGTAGGAGTGCTTGCTGGTACTGCCCCTTTGGTTATCGGTATGGTGATGTCTCCAAAAATTAGGAAACAACCTTCCTCAAAACCCAGTAATATCACTTTGGGGTATATATCCAAAGGATGCTCAATCGTACCACAAGGACATGTGCTCAATTTTGTTCATAGCAGCATTGTTTGTCATAGTCACAACTGGAAACAACCTACATGCCCCTCAACCAAAGAATGGATAAGGAAAATGTGGTACATTTACACAATGGAGTACTACACACAGAGAAAAATAATGACATCTTGAAATTTGCAGGCAAATGGATAGAACTAGAAAACATCATATTGAGTGAGGTAACCCAGACCTAGAAAGACAATTATCATATGTACTCACTCATAAGTGGTTTTTAAACATAAAGCAATGAAAACCAGCCTACAAATCACAATCCTAGAGAACCTAGACAACAATGAGGACCCTAGGAGAGACATATATGGATCTAATCTACATGGGAAGTAGTAAAAGACAAGATCTCCCGAGTAAATTGGAAGCATGGGGATCATGTGAGAGGGTTGAAGGGGAAGGGAGAGGCAGGGATGGGAGCAGATAAAAATGTATAGCTCAAGAAAATTAATTAAAATGTATAGCTCAATAAAATCAATTAAAATGTTCTGGAATACAAGATTATTGAGTATGATAAATCCTGTGAAGGCTCTATGTAATCAGAAGACCTATAAAGCCCAATAGTATGGCTCAGTCCAAATTTCAAAAACCCCAAAGCAGGTGTTGCATTGCTATGACCCGCAGTCAAAGACTAGAGACCTGGGTGCTTTTAGGCACTGCTGGTATAAGACCCAGGCCTGAAGGCTTGAGACTCTAGGGTTACGGTAGTCAAACTCAAGTGATGAAGGCTATCCCATTCTAGGAACGAGAGGGAGAAAGATAGATATGAGAGGAGAGGACAGAAGAAAGAGAGACACAGACTTAATTTTCCTTTACTTGTTTGTTCTAACAGATTTCACGTTACCATCCCCCAAGTTGAGGATAGAAACTCCCCTAGTCCATCCACTCATTCGAGCCTCAGTCTCTACCTTAACAGCTTTCTTGCTCTATTTTCTTAAATAATTTGAGTAACTACTGTTATTTTTAACTTTTAACAATTTCTCCTTTGAAAATGTTGTACATTGCTATAATGTATCCCAATCACATACACCACCCTTCTCCCCCTTCGTAGCTCCCCCACAGCACACCTCCTTCCCAACTTTAAGCCCTGCCTCTTTTTAAAATGTAGGACAGTGTCTTAGACAGAGTCTCTTAGTGAAGAGACACCATGACCACAGCAACTCTTAAAAAGGAAAACTTAACTGAGGTGATAGGTGTAGTCCACTATCATCATAACATGGAACATGGTGGCATGCAGGTAGACATGGTGCTGGCTACATCTTGATCAGAAGGCAAAAGAACATGCACTAAAACACTGGGCAGTATCTTGAGCATATATGAGACCTCAAAGCCCGCCTCCACAGTGACACAGTTCTTCCAACAAGGCCACAACTCCTAACAGTGTGACTTCCTTGGGGGTCATTTTCTTTCAGACTCCCACAGACAGGTATGGGCTCAAAGAGCCAAATGGATGGTTGGACGATAATGAAGATAATGGGGGAGCAGAGAAGGAAAGGCATCTTTACTCTTTCACACAGGACCAATGGCCCTGCTGAACAGAGCCTGGTGTCCCAGCCTTCTGCAATGCTAAGGAAGGCGCTGAGCTCATCATGGAATCTTCTCTGGGTCTGACCCTAAATCCTCCGCTCTTCCCCAGTGGTCGATTACTTTAAACTGAGACAGTAACAAAATTTAGTCAAGTCATAAGATTTGGGAAAATGACTGATCACAATATGAAGTATCAATCTAAATAAGAGAGATATGTTAATATCAATTGACATTTAGTATTGCATACTGTTTCCCAGAACTGATTCAGCTACAGCTACATTAAAACATTTCAGTCAAACATCTCACCAAATAATTATGTTTACTTTGTAGCCCTCCTACGTCCAAAAGGAGCTTGAATTGGCTGTAATGTAGGAGGCTTAAATATGATTTAATCAAGGATAAAAGCACAAAAAGACACATAATAGAAATATCTAGGCCATGAGGGCATATAATAATTGAGCAAAACTCTTAAGCTTCACAATTTCCCAGAACCCAAGGGAAAATGAGACATGCTGGGTGACCTTCAGTATCAAACTTTGAAATGCTTAACAATCTAGAACAACAACCAAAAAAAGCTAATTTGTTTTCTGAACTATACAATAGATTTTTTCTTCAGTTTTTTAAAAAAAGAAATAAATTGAGTACAGACACATATTGCTGGAGTCCCAGATAACCTGAGAGGTTTCAGGTGCAGTGACAACATTGCTTATGCCTGAAAGTTCACAGCATTGCCAGGGCAACACAGGTAGATACACATTAAAAAAAATAATAAAATAAAACAAAAACCTGCGTCCATCCCTGCCAATAATTAGGCACATAGACAGCAGTTAAGTAATCCCACACAGTTATGATGGTGCTGAGAAATTCCTGTTGCTTAGTGATGTCGAAGACATTTTAATGTAAATACCTGTCTGTGATGATGTTGCTGTGAACACACTGCCTAGGCCCTCATGCTCTCAATCACATAAAAATGTAATGCATACGATTATGTATAGCATATAATAATTGAGACTAAAATAAATGAATACAATATTGGTTTATGTATTGATTATGTCTTCTATTATTTTTTTAATGTGATGGTATGAGACTAGAACCCTGAGACTTGAAGCTGCTAAGTAAGCGCTGAGACAAAGCCAGACCCTATTTCTGTTTTAGTTCCTACTCCTGTGTCTTTTAAAAAGTAATTTTTGAAATGAAATTTTACTGTAAAAGATTATCTTATTTTACTCTAGCATTTGTCTCACCTACCTTATGGTATCAACAGCTATGGTGGATGACTAGTCTCTGTAAATGTTTTATGATACCAATCAATAATAAATCATCAGAAAACACATTTCTCAGTACATCCCCATTATACAATGAATGACAGGTTATATGACAGGTTTCTTATAATCTTTTGATATCTGCTATCCAAACTAATAATGGTGGTACTTTAAAGGCAGGGCGTTTCACTTGGTGAAAAACTCCTATCCTATATGACCATTGTTGAATTTGTCAATAAACCATAAATCCTAAAATTCAGGTGTGGGCACCAAAATCTAATTAGACCAAGAACTTGAGTTTTAAAACAAACACCCAGACCTATGGCTGAATCATCTGAATGTTCATGCCAGAGCTGAGATGTTCTTTGAGCCTCTGTTGGTGACATTCTCTAAGTTGCCCGGATTTCCACACCTTACCAAGTATTGAGTGACTCCCTCTCGTTCCATGGGTCTCCTATCCAGAATACACATTTTCCTTTTCCTTTTTACATACTTAAATTATCCATTGCATTTTCCATCTTATAAATTAAAACTATTAACTGATAATATTCCTTGATTACATCTCATGTTTTCACCACAGTAAAAGTCTAGAAAGTACCTAGAATAGCACCCCTCCTCTACCCCTCACTCCGTCCTCCTCCTGTAGAAGACAGACTAGTGAGTCTGTAAAGGGCTGAGTATTCACAATGCAAACTTCACCCCCATTTTCTTTCTATAGTAAGTGATGCTAAAAAAAAAGATGTGGGCTTGTTCTGTTCTATCACCATTCACTTCTCTGTGTGCCTCCCCCTCTCCCTTCCTTCCTTCTCTTACTCTGTTCATGTATGTGTACATGAATGTATATGCACATGCTTGTGAAAGTCAGAGGTCCACCTCAGACCTTGTCATCCTTCTTGGGTTCTTTCTTTTTCTTTGATTTGGGGGGCAAGGTCTCTCACTGGCTGATACTCACTCATCAAGCTAGACTATCTAGCCCCTGAGATCCAGCTATCTGATTGTGTGTACCCCACTAGCACTGGAATTACAAACCCATACTACCATGCCTGACTTTTTTACATGGGTGCTGGGGATTGAGCTGTCTCAAAACCCATCACTGTTTATTTCTTAATCATTCTAGCTTGATGTCAAGAAAAGCATCAAAAGCACACATCTACCATATTAGTCCATTGTTCATGTTCACCTTGTATCCAGTCTCATAATTAATCTACTTCTTGGATATTAATCTATGATTTTTAAAAAACTGACCAAAACAACTTAAAGGAGAAAGAGTTGATTTTAGCTTCCAGTTCTAAGTTCTGCCGTGGTAGGGAAGTTAAGGCAGTAGAAACTAAAAGGAGCCAATTACTTCAAGAGCAGAGACAAATGTCTGCCTGCATACCTCTAGTGCTTAGCTCACTTTCGTCACTCTGGCACAGCTTATAAGCCCCTGCCCAAGCAATGGTACTACCCACAGCAGGCTACATACTCAACATCAGTTACCATAATTAAGACAATCCCCCACAATCCAACCTAATAATCTTGCATTGACATGGGTGATTCTAGGTTAGGTCAAGTTGACAATCAAAACAAACTACACAATCTCTCCTCCACCTCCTCCTCACACTCCTTCTCCCTCTCCTTTTCTTCCTTCTTCCCTGCCCTTTCCTCTTTCTCTTCCCTCTCTTCCTCTCCTGAGGGACCTGTCACATGAAAAAGTAAAGCAAAAGTAGGCAATTTTACAATCTAGAAGAATTAGAATAAGCTGAAAACTTCACAAAAGTCCACAAAAACAGTGGACTGGGAATTACACAGTGTGCTCATATAGTAACCCTTATTCACTAAACAGGTAGGGAAAACAGGGCAAAGGGGGACAAGGTCTTACTGTTCTCTGATGTGCATGTTGTGGCTGTAAGGATACTGAAGTCGGATCTCTTTTTTCTTCTGTTGTCTCTCTGTTTGTCATAAGGGAGGATGATTGTAAGAACTCAGATTGACAGAATATGTTCTCAGAATTATGTCAACAACTGTTTAAAGAACAAACCCTGTGTTATATTGTTGGAAAACTCTGTTAGCATATTTTACCATATTCTAAGTTTTGATGTCCACCTATTTCAGAAGGGCTCCTATCTAAAAATTTGGCTTTTGGAAGAATCAAGAACGGTGTCACTGTACAATTGCAATAGCTAATACTGTGGAAAGTGCATTGTATTTATGTCTTTCTTAACTTTAATCTTGATGTCTAGACCTTATACTTCCACAAAGTATGAACTGTTGCACTGATGCTATTGATTCACCAAATGAATAAAATTAGAACCACACAGTAACTCTTTGTTCTGTCATTCCTCAATACACAAAGCTTAGTTGCTTGATCCAAAAACTAAAAAATGAGTGCAGTTCCCAGGGCAGATGGATCCATGACTAATATCAATCTTAGTGCACAGATTTATTACATATATTTCAATTTCGCTCAGGCTGCATTTTAACTGTAGTAAATTATATGAAGATATTAGGCACTGTAAGGTTTTAGGCATCATGTGTAAGATGACTTCCTGGCTCGAAGTCAAGTCAGGTACTTAGTGAACCTGCTCTCCACCATTCCACCTTTTCCTGGATGCCATCACTATTCTCTGAAATGCTAACAGTAATTTTCAGAAGTTTGCAATATAAACTGTAAATTCACCATATTTAACACAGAAGTCAATAACTTTTGGATTATCCAAGCATCCAAGTTTAAGTGAGCAAGCATCGCCAGCACGCATGCTGTCTTAGGAATCAAGTCACAACACATGTTTAACTCTGAGAGCACATTTGGAACTCTCAGCTGTTTTTCAAACACCTTGCATCCAAAAAAGGAAAATCATTCCAAGTTGGAGAACTAGAGGCAATATTTGAAATCTTCACACGTCTAATCTAAACTCTGTATTTCAAAGAAATGCATCTTAAAACAAAACCTCTAAATACACCTTGAACAGAATCCATCTTCAGTGGTGACAAAAGCAGATTCAACTGCAGCTCCACCTCTGCTCCCTCAATCTGTTCAAATACTAGCCTCATAATAATATTATGATTACAACTGAATATTGTATTATGAATATACAGCTTTTCCCTCAGCATCAATCATTCTGGAGAAGCGAGTTAGAAGAGCAGAGAAGCTATGCAAACACAACTTTAAAACCAGTTCTGGGTCCTCTCCCCAACCTGATTACTATTCTACAGACACTATAAGTCTACAATCAAGTATCACTTAAGCATGTCAATTTTATGAATAACCATAGGCAACAAATATAAACATGTCCCACTAACCCAAACAGTAAAATAACATATTATACCAATGATCATCGATAAATATGAGTAGTGATACAATCACCTATACTTAAGTCAATGATATATTTTGTAGTATTATTTTAGCATTTTATTTCCCATTTTTATTAAATGGCATTTTCAAGAAGTTCTTTGAAATTTTCTAGAAGTTTTTTTGGTGAACATATGAAAAATAATTCAACTGTCCAAGCTGGTAATTTTATATGAACAGATGTGGTATGCAAACTAATTTTAACAAATGTACTTTCCAGTGACAAGACATATATCATAATTGATACCAAGATACATTCTGAGGTGGTGGGTTATCTGTTTTGAGTTCTCGGATAATGTCTGCTGCTACTGATGCAGAAGATTTGATGATATCAAACTAAAAGTCTTTCCCCCTCTTTTTCTATCTTATCTTATATCTCTACCCTTATATCTCATATCTTTCTGTCCTTCTTCTCCCTACCCCCACTGGAATTCAGGGAAAACCATAGGATGTTGTGACTAGTATATAGCACACCTGTTAAAGATGAGCAGGAGGGGTCTAGAATCATCTTTTAAACCAAAAGATGGAAAATATTAAAAACCAGTGCAAAGTAAGGTCAATGTTCACATGGAGAAAACAAAATGAAGGTATGAAATAAACCAACAGAAATGTGAGAATAATAGAGGACAGAACCAAAACAGGCCCAGGAGTCAATGATGCATGGATGGTAAAGCCAGATAAAGTAGCCATGGCTTGCCAGTTTTCTATCTCACTCACTCTTGTCAGTGCCTTTTAACCCACTAAGAAAAGAGGGGTAAAAATAATATTTTCTCCAACTTCTTCAAGACTTTACATTTAGGACTGGTCTGGGCATACATCTCATAACTCTATCACTCCAAAGGCCAAGGCAAGAGATCAAGAGTTGGGGGCTAGTGTGGATGACATAATGAAACCTTATCTCAAAAAAAATGGAAAAGAATATATTTAGCACAACTGATAAAACATATGCTAAATAATGCTTGGCTTTGAAACATTAAAATAAGCTTTGTCATTTTGATGGTTGTTTAAAAGACACCGGCTCCCAGTGTCTAACTTCCATTCATCATCAAAGAAACAATTAGGTCCAATGGTTGCCTCTATTCAAGGTCACCATGAGCAACATCATGTACTTCTCCATGCAAAGTCACAGTCACTGAGTGAAAGGGCTGGACAGAAAAGATCTGTACTTGTGCCGTGCCATGTTGCTGCCTGCTTTGTAAGTAGCCCCATTTGGGAGGGATTAATTAACTGGGATTCTGAAGAGAGTAGGTGGCCTGAGGACAACATTAAATGAAGAGAAGTTTCCTTTGACACTGGGGAAAGAAGGTGTATGAACTGCAAAAATTCTAATTCCTCAAGGCTGAAATGTTAACAACAACAACAAAAAGCAGACTCTCGGAGGTACACACACACACACACACACACACACACACACACGAAGCCCAGAGAAGCAGTGTGTGCTTAAGCAGTTGAAAACAAGCTATCTGAGGTTAATGTTTTTCTGCTGTTCTAACATGCCAGTATCTGTTCGCACAGGAGTTTAATTTTAGCTGTATTAATTATACATTGCATTACAATTGTTCATATACATGGGCAAGCACACACATGCTTGTGCACACACACACACACACACACACTGCAATGCTGCTGCCATGGAACCACGTCAGAATTTACTCAGATCCTTTCAGCCCCTGCGGAACATGATGTTGTTTACTCTCTTTTACCTCATACTTAATTTTCTCTAGAGATAGCCACCTCAAAGCAAGCTTCTCCCCAAAGAGAAACTTTTGATAAGACCCTTTAGGAGGGAGAAAGTAAAGATTTCTGTGAGGTGCCATACAGTGACAAAGTCACCAGTTTTCTGACAGCATTTCTTAGATAAGTGGATTAGCATGCTTGGAGAATCATGCATGTGGCCATGCCTCACAAAGGCGAGCCAGTTCAGGAGCGTGGTTTTTCGGCTGCACAGATAATAAATACTGATGTTTCTTTCCTGTCATAGCTGCAGTTTTGGGTGATTACAAGATGAGCTGGGGAACAACACTCAGCAGAAATATCTCCGCACCTCCCCACAAGCCCAGCTGTTTGCCCTCGACACCTGGAAGCTGGCCCTTGAGTGCGTTCCCCGACTCTGAGGGCAATGCGTGAGATGTAGGACCTGAAGCATCTCTTTGTTAAGCTTGGTCACTAAATTAATCTTTCCCTCCGGCCAGCTCTGAAGGGGAGCTAATGAGGATGGAGTAGAGTTGAGCGGGGGCATATTTCGCCACAGGCTGCACCTCAAGCTCTCATTCCCTGGCAATACAATCAGGACAGCTCTCTCCTGCCTGCCATGGAAAGGCCATGAAGCAGACCTGCCCCCGAAAAGGATTCAGGCAACTTTTACTCTCCCAACCCCCATCTCTTTGTCTCCCAAGAGCTGGAAGCCTGGCAATGTCACAGCTTGCCCTCCACAGCAACCGCACGACACTTGGACTTCTTCAATGTAAATCTATGTGTTAAGACCCCTGTTCCCTCCTGCATCCTGTGTGTAAAATATATCTACAAACAAAGAAAAATCTCTTCTAGACACCTCACAGTGAGATGGTGTGACACACACAAAGACGCAAACCAACAAATATATCTAAATATTCAGGTCTTAGTTAATGCTGGAATGGGGGCTGTGGCATGATGAAATAGGAACCCCCACAGGTTGGGACAGGGACAAGGTCTCTGAGTATCACCCCAGTTGAGCCCTACCAGCATCAAAGAAGTAAGGAGAGAAGATGCCCTGTTGGCTAAATAAACCACTCTTCTCTGTTTCAACTCCCCCAATATGCTCAGGTGTAATATTTCTTTGGTGGGGCATAGCTATTAAGTGGCTTTAAATTGTTTAGTTCCTAACATCCCAGAGAGGATACAATAGAAGGAAGACAATAAAGATTCAATACTCCAGGACTCCAGATGCTTTGTAATGCTGAATATATGGCTTAACTTCCATGAGCCTCTGTTTCCTCAATAGGACAAATAAGTTGGTGTAAGGATTAAATCAGAGAGCACTGAAGTTGTCCACCATGATTCCTGCTCACAGTAGATGAAGAAGGAATTCGGGGTCATAAGAAATGTACAAGAAAGGGAACCCATTTGCAGACCCTCAAGAAGTCGATTCTACTGATGAAATAGATATTACTGCAATGAATATTTTAAAGATGAGGGAAGTGAGCTGTGAGGGCCTCCCAATATTCATTTGTGAAACGGGTAAAAGAACGTTTGTTCTCAATCCTGGCTTTTCTACAAAGCCAAGCAACTAACTCAACCCCAGCACAGCACATGCAGGGGAGTGAGTGTCTGGCCCCTCTGGTGGAACTAGAAGCCACCCAGTTGTTGTGCCCCCTCATCTTCTTCTAAGCAAGTGACAAAGGAAAGGAGGTACCATCCTGATTTGACCTTTCTGGTTTCTTCTCAACTCACATGGCACACAGGAAAGAGTTATTAAGGCAAGAATTGACTGGAGGGAGCAGAGCTGGTGTGAGCTTCCTATTAGCCTTTGCAGTGAGTGCTTCATCACACACAGCCACCCTGTGACAAGTTAGATGGAGTGACAGAAATGGCTCGCGAACAGCGAACAGCGCGCTGCTTTGTCACTTACCACCCGAGAAAAGCTGCCCTTGGTAAAGATGATGAGAACTTTGTCTGACAAGTCAGCAGAGTGCAAAGCAGCAGGAATTGAAGGAGATTGCTCACGGAAAAGCCCTCCCAGTGTTATACATGCCGTCGAGACTTTGTAAGGAATTGCTGCTTAGAAGGTAGGTAGGTCATATATAATGTTTATATGTAAATGAACCAGTTAAATAATCAGTAGAGGGAAAAGGCTGGGGAGATGGCTCAGACAGGAAAGCACCTGTACATTAGCATGAGGGCTGGAGAGGGAGAATTGTCTGTATTCTATCAACCAGCAACAAACCTGGATGGGTATGGCGGCAGTATATACGCCACGCGCTCACACGCCGCACGCTCACACGCACACAGACCTCTCCTTCCCAGCATCATCACTCAAGCCCAAAGGACTGAGTCTTGGTTTTCCCAAGAAGACTCACTCCAGTTCCTCCCACCTGCCTATGAGGAGGGGCTTTCTCAGCTTTACCCACGAACTAGGAAGTATACTGCTGTGGGCTTCAGCACGCCTTCTCCTTCCAGATCCATTATGCAGGGCAGGAGTGGGAGGAATGTCCGTAATTGCTATATTTTAGGGCTCACTTGGGGCTAGACTTGATTGAACACACACACAGTAAACTCTTGATTATCCGTGCTAATGGAAGGAGGAGTAATTCAGACTCTGTGAGTATTTCCGTCTGACTTTGAAATGTGCTGTGTGATTTTTTTTTTTTTAAAGCAATAGCAGGTGGCTTTACTTAGAATGATGATAGGGAAATTACTTTTGGGTTGCCGGGGTTTGCCTCTTTAGGTAAAATGGCGGAGAGCAATGTTTTGCCTCCTGCTCCCACCCTACAAATATGCCTGGCAGGCTCCTGGTGCCTTCATTATATTTACTCTTTACCTTCTCCCATTTCCCTGATGAACTATAGAAAACAGGAAACCGGTAAGGTTTAGTGAAAGGTAAGTAACTAAAGAACATGCTGTCCTATACTTACATCTAAGAAAGAGTCTAAAGCTCCCAACTAAGGCTACAAAATAGCGAATATATGAGTGATATTTAATATTTGGATTGAATGGTGCTGTTGCAGGATGTATTACCATTGCAGTTATTGTACTGATGGTATCCAGTGTCATTGGCTGTGTTTACTGCCGTATCTTCATTGCAGAAGATTGCTCAATTAGTTTTTACAGACAAAATGACCAAATGGATGAAAAGTATTCTCACATCCCCCTTTCATGTGTGTGTGTGTGGGGGGGGGGGTGTCTGACTAGTTACTTTTCTCTTCTAAAGGAATCCCAGGGCTTTGAGACCACAGGCCATTGTGAAATAGTACTTAGCCAATGCAGGCTTCGAAAACTACCCAGTAATAAAAGATAAGAAATGAGAGAAGGAAACAGAGTGAGAGAGACAGGGACCAATACACAGACCCAGGCTGTCAGAGCTCCGTGAGAAGGAATGGCAGCATTGTGCCTACATTTGTAAAAGTGACCCTCCTGCTATTCCAGTTTCAAAAGAAGCACCCTCTCTTCACCTTCTCATTAAAACACCCTCTCCAGAAGAAATGCTTAGACCACACAAAGCAAGACATTCATCACTAGGGCAACCCATACAGGCAATGGAAGCTGGCGGGTACAAAGGGCTCGCTTAAGGCTTTGTGGGGAAGCTGCTCTCTCTGCCTGTCTTGCTGTACTTGAGATTTAAACAGTAGACTTGGATGGAATTCAAGGTTTGTATTGTGTTTGCTTGTTCTAGGTGTACTTAGGAAGAATGAAATCACCATTTAATTTAATGTTGCTTTGTAGAATAGGCAACTTCTTAGGTGGCAACCAGGCACCAAATTTTAATTTACCAATACGTTACCATCACCCACAGCCCGTCCCATTTGTAACAGCTAAATCAATGTTGCTAATTGTTGTCTTTGAGGTGGCTTACATAGATACGAAATCTACAAGAAGCATTCAAATGCTTATGTTCTCAGTCGGGGCCTACCTGCTCCCATCCTCGTCCCCCTTCATTGCCTCTGGCAGTCCTACCTCCAGTCTTGGGGTGGAGAAGGATGGGCAGGGGCAACTGAGTGAAACGTCAGAAAGATCAGGCTGCAGTGCCATTCATACAAACAGCAAAATTTTCTGCAAGTCATTTCTATCATGTGTATTTAAATATATATAAATGCTAGGTGCCAGGAATTTAAAAAAAAAACTCTCCCTTCAGCGGTGACAAGGGGCATCTGGTCTTCTAACAAGACCATGACAAATTAGTATTCATCTGCACAGCCTCACCTCCCCCTGGAATCCTGGCAGGCCTTTTCTTCTCCCGACGATGGAATTAGACCACGACATTTGGTTACAATGCTAATATTGTACTGTAGCCTTATTTTAATTTGCTGTTAACATGGACTTCTCAGAGTAATTTTGCCCCTTGAGAAATCATCTTTAGCATACTAGGATCTCAGCAGAAAGCCCTCTGTAGACACCTGGGGCAGTTTCTGAGATATAGGAGTTGAAGTGTGAAATTAAACCCCTTCCCCCCCCCCTTTTTCATGTCTTCTAAATTTGGGTGAATTGTTTTTTATCTGTTTCATAACTATTAATTCATTTTTTTGTCTAAAATCTATAAGAAGTACCTAAACAAGGAACATTTCAAAGTTTGAAATGAATTTTTAAACTTTCTAATGTATAACTGCAAATGACACTAGACCTGTTCATATACCTATATATCTTAATAATATTCACCTTGTATTACACCTTTCCTCCCTCTCCACTTATAACCTTCCTCTTCAAAATAGTTCTCACTCTACCTTCATGTCAAGAGAAACTTAACAGCTATGGTGGTGGTGCAGAACCATAATCTCAAAATTTAGGAGGTGGAGGCAGAAGGATTGGGAATTCAAGACCAGAATCAACTGCATAGTGAGTTCGAGGCCAGCTTGGCCTAGAAAAGATCCTACCTCAAATAAAGAAAAAGAAATTCAAAATGAATTTCAATTGGATTTAATTAAATCTTTCACAGTTACCAAGAGAACTGAGGGGTCAGGAAAATAATCACAGAGCTAATACTGACTGTGCTGTTCAGATCTTGTTAAGGGATCAGTTCCCACAGTGACCCTTTAAGAAAAGGGGACCTTGCTTTAATTAGTTTTATATCACTGTCGCCAAGACGCCTCATGGAGGAACGATATACCTGGGCTCACAGTTTCAGAGGGTTCAATCCTGATGATGAAGGCTGAGGTTCTGCTGAGTATTTCCCATCACCAGGGGCCACGAGGACGAGAAGAAGGGACACTGGGGCTCTTCCTGTTTTCTTCCTTTTCCTTTTATTCTGTTCAGACCCCCACCTCAAAGGACACCCACTCTGCGGGTAGATCTTCTCCCCTCAGCAAATTCTCCCTGGGAGTGCCCACAACCCTCCATCCAGACATGCCTCACTATGGCATAACTCTTTCTTCTGTATTAAAACATTCCATCATGGAGGGGGGCAGACAACTTATGAGATTCAGGAAGCTTAGCAGTTATAAGATTCACGATGTTATAAAGAAAAATCATCTGTGGGGAGAAGAGGCTGTCCAACAGAGGCTGCCTACAAGTGGAGCAGAGGTTTCCACAGACTCAGCTCTTGCGAGACAGCGCTAGGTAAATTTTCCCTAGGGTAAATTTTCCAGCATAGTGGCTTACATTGTGTTACTCCTTCCCTAATAAACTCATTGGTTCACCTAGATGGACGGACATGGGGGGATCTACTGCTTCGGTGCCCTAAGTGGGAGAAGAGACATTTCTTCAAGTCTCCTCGAAAAACATCACATAACATTCTCAATCTCTTGGATGACTTTAAGTCCTGTCAAGGGGGCAATGAAGACTAGCCAGGGCATTTAGTCAAGGAAAACAAATAGAATTGATATTAGTAGAAAAATAACTTTAGGACTTGGGCATGTCTGATAAAAATGGGGTGTTCAAGCATGCCAGGTTCAAATGCCGTCTAAACCCAGGGGTCCACTGAGAAGAGGAATGTTACATGAGAAGTGTGGGAAACAGGAGAGACAATAGAATCCTTTGGAAAAATTAGAAGAGTTTGTCTTAGATCATAGCAATTACTGCTTATCATTAGGACAGGACAGGTGGATTCTGATGTTGAGACGATTTAAGTTTCTGTGGTAGAAAGTAGAGGAATTGGGAGAATAGAGAAAATGTGGTAAGGTGAAAAGACAGATCTGCTTATAGTCTCTTGGGAAATGCAAAAACCATGATGGAACATGGTTAATAAAATCTCAGAAACAGAAATTGGTGTTCAACCTGAAGGTCAGAAAAGCAAAACAGCAAGCCTCTGGCTGTTACCGCGATCCCAGTCTGAAATGGTGATTCAGCCTCCAGGAATCTCAGAATGAGATTGTGTCTGTGAGCTGTCTCCTCCCATCTTATATTCCTCTCTAGGGCTGGGATTAAAGGCATGCCCCACTGGGATTAGAGGCATGCACTGCCCGGTTTCTATGGTAACTAATGTGGCTACTGGGACTAAAGGTGTATGTTACCACTGCCTGGTCTGTAAGGCTGGTCAGTGGGGCTGAGTTACTCTCTGATCTTCAGGCCAGCTTTATTTATTAAAATAGAAATGAAATATCCCTAAACCATGATGATGGTAACCAGGAGACTCTTCCATGAGCACAATGGGTCTATGGACTGAAACTGAAGCCCACAAGTTACAGTGTGTGAAAGAAGTTGGTTGAATAAAAACATACATGTTTTTTATTTTATTGTAATATATAACATGCATAGAGAACTATATATAGCATATTTATCATACAACAAATATTTCTGAAGTCTCTCTATACTCTACCATCATATCAAACTATAAGGGTTGCAGGTAGCTTTTACTGGATTTAGTAATGTAACATATATATTATTGTTAAGTGTCCTAGAAGGAATTGAATTACACAATATGTTAATGTTTTGTCTAATAAGTGTCCCTTCATATTTACCCATATTCTACTTGTCTCTTTCTCTGCTCCCCATTCCTTCTTTCATTCAGGCTTCCCACCTGTGTTCTACTTCCCTTAGAATTTCCTCCAATTATGATAATATGCTAGGTCAGCACTCCATATTTTCATTTGTCTTAAAATATACATCATTTTGCATATTCTATCATTATTAAGGATTTTCTTCTGCATTAGAATTGCTAATTGACAGTTGTTTTCTTATGAACAGTTGATATATTCCAATAACCAATCTTGCTCATTGCTTGTGTCAAGAAGTCAGCAATCGCCCTAACTTGTTTCTTTGAAAGGGATCTGACCATGTCCTCTGGCAACTTTGAAAGTTTTGTTTTGTTCATTAGTGCTCTGTGGTTTTGTTGTAAAGCTTCAAGAAATAGAATTGGTATTCGATCATTTCCAGTTAAATGAGAAGCCCAGCAATGATGCAGCTGTCCCACTCTTGGGTAGACACCCAACAGAATCGAGGTCAGATGACAATAGATGCTCTATTTACTGCAGCTATGTGAATCAGCCCAGGTGCTCATCAGTGGATGAATGGAATTAGAAAATGTGGCATATGTTCACAATGGAGAATTTGGAGCACATTAAAAAGAACAAAATCCTAGCCTATCTTTTTCAGGGAAATAGGTGAAGCTGGCAATCGTGTTAAACAAAATAAAGCAGACTCAGAGAGGTAAGTACATTGTTTTCCTTCATATGTGGAAAGAATGCAGAAAAGGGACTATTAGAGGAAAAGAAAGTGACCTTAAAGGAGTAAGTGTGGTTTCTATGGATAGAAAATACAATCAAAGTACCTTATCTACTAGATGAAGAGACCATAATTAGGTCCATCTATTTGCTACAAACAATGCACAATAATTTAAAAGTTTCAAAGTTTCAAAAACTAGAGAGATTTATATGGCTATTGAAACAATTTAGATAGCTTCTGAATCTTTTAATTGATATATTTTTCCCTTAAGATTTTTTTTCCAGCCAGCTGGTGGTGGCACACACCTTTAATCCCAGCACTCAAGAGGTAGAGACAGGCAGATCTCTAAATTCGAGGCCAACCTGGTCTACAGTGTGAGTTCCAAGAGGCTGTTACACAGAGAAACTCTGTCTTGAACACCCCCAAAAGAAACCAAAAAGAAAGAAAGAAAGAAAGAAAGAGAAAAAGATAAAATGTGTTCTATAAAATGAATTTTTTTCATTTCCAGGCCAGTCCACAGGACTGTGTTCTTACTTGTACTTGTTTTATATAGTAGATACTTTCCAGAAAAAAAATGATATGTAAATGAGAAACTTATAAGTCAAATCATATTTGTTTTTGTTTACTTTGGTGCAATTTAAATAAAATAGAACTATATATTTTCCCCTCCTGCCTCCAGCTCTTCCCAGGTACCCTCCCTCAAACTCCTCTATGCTCCCCGACTCTCAAATTGATAACTTCTTTTCCTCTGATTATTATTGTCATGTGTATTCGTGTATGCACAAATATATAAATACAACCTACTTCCTCAGTTTTTGTTTGTGTGTGTATGGTTCCAGGACTGGACAAGCTATGAGGAGCCTCATCACTAGGAGAGGCTAATTCTCCCTATCTCAGCATCATTAGCTGCCTATAGTTCTTTGTTTATGGATGAGACTCCCTGAAAACTTCCCCTTCCATATTAGCATCCCCATTGGTATAGTGATGGTTCTAGTCTTACTCATGATGCCATTCCTAAAACAGATGCCTTCCCAGCAGACTTTCTGGTACGCTTGTTCTTGTAATGGTACAGTCCTCTCTCCTGCAATGTTTCCTGGGCCACAGATGTAGCACTATGATGCAGAAGTGTCCACTGAGGTTGAGTTCCCCATAGTCTTTTGAGCTCTGTATTGCATTGAGTTATAATTCTCATTGATGGTCTCCATTTGCTGTGGAGAGAAAACTTTTTTATGGGGTTAGGTAGCTACAAGTCTGTGAGTACCTGTATAAGAGTTAGAACATAAAAAAAGTACTTATGCTGGTCTAGCAACATGACCGTAGTAGACAGATTCTTTTTTTAAGGCCTGTGACGTCATTCAGCCCAGGAAATAGGCCAGGTTTCTAGTCCCAGGCATCATTTACCCCCAGTCATGTCGTCCTTAAGTCCAATTAGACAGATGTTGACATGTGAGTGCTAGAATGATGAACATTTTTAAAGGTATTTCTTTGTCATTTTTATTTCTTCTGTTGAGGTTTATTTATTATATTCAAATCCCATTTTCAATTTGGCTTTTTGTTGCCCTGACTCTTACTTTTTGAGTTCTTTGTTCTGGATCAGTGGTTCTCAACCTTCCTAACGCTGTGACCCTTTAATGGAGTTTTTTATGTTGTGGTAACCCCCAACCATAAACTTATTCCATTGCTAATTCGTAACTGTATTTTTGCTACTATAACAAATCATAATGTGAGTATCTGATATGTGACCCTCCCGGGGGAGGGGGGACAGTCCTGACCACAGGTTGAGAACCATTGTTCTGGATATTAATC
The DNA here is from genome assembly GCA_004026605.1 of Ondatra zibethicus. Classification (NCBI taxonomy): domain Eukaryota; kingdom Metazoa; phylum Chordata; class Mammalia; order Rodentia; family Cricetidae; genus Ondatra; species Ondatra zibethicus. The sequence goes on from PVIU01007735.1 coordinate 28,032, forward strand.
ATCTTTCAGATGTATAGCTGGCAAAGATTCTTTTCCATCTGTAAGTTTCTTCTTCATTGGATTGATAGTTTCCTTAGCTGTACAGAAGCTTTTTAGTTCCATGAGGTCGCCGTTGTCAGTTGTTGGCCTTCATTCCTAGGAAAACTGGGTCCTATTCAGAAAGTCCTTTCTTACACCTGTCTTAGATACTGCCTATGATTTCTTTTGGTAGTATTAGTACTTCAGGTTTCAAATTGAGGTTTTTGATTCACTTGAATCTAATTTTTTTGTGGGGTAATAGATGTAGGTCTAATTTCATTCTTCAAGAGTCACCTCTGACTGGCGAGATTCTACTTTCATCCCCCATCCTTCTCTCTGCCCATTGCCATTCTACAAGGCCTACCTCCAGATCCGTGTTTTTCAAACTATCTTCTAGAAAACACAGAAGACATAAAAAAAAACTTCACTTCAAGAATGATAATAGCAAATGCTTGTGAGCTGTCCAAGAAAAAAGAAATATATGTCTGAGTGAAATGATGAAGATAATTCTGGATTTTAAAAATTAATTGAATAGAGCAATAGAAATACTGAATAGAACACAATCTGAAATAGAGATGGAATTGAAAAGTCCAATATCCCAACTAGAAAACTCAGGGCAAAGCCTTAGAAGTAGAATAAATCTAGCAGAAGATAGAATATCAGGGCTCAAGAAACAAAGCAGAGAAACTGGATGAAATCTTTTAAGACCATGAAAAAGAAACATGCAGGGAATGTGAAATACCATCAAAAGACCAAATCTTTCCATTATAGGCATAGATGAGCAAGAAATTTCCCAAGTCAATGGCATAGACAAGATCATTAACAAGATCACAGAAGAAAACTTTTCCAAACTTAAGAACAAATACCCATGCAGATACAGGAAGCACAGATAACCCCAACTAGACAAGACCAAAAAGGGAAACACCCCATGGCAGCATATCATATCTAAAACACTATACAGAACAAAGAGAAACATTGAAAACCACAAGAGAAAAAAAAACACAAGTTGCATATAAAGGAAGAAAACTCATTACTATAACACCTCATTATAGATGGAAACTCCAAAGGACAGAAGATTCTGAAGCAGAAAATTCCAAATTCTAAAAGACCACAATGGCTAATATAGACTGCGGAACCCAGAAAAACCCAAACTATCAGCAGTAATTGAAAAACATTTTTAAATTTCACAGTCAAAACAGCCTCTAAAATGTCATACCCAACAAAAGAATGGTAAACAAAATACAAGAAAATAATATTTCAAATGAAGTAAAAAGCTCAGTCATGAGAGTCTTGAATAAAAACAAAAAGGTTGTAATTTAATGGAATACAAAGCACAATTAAAAACACAAACCTGCAAAAAAAAAAACATCAAAATGACTGTAGTCTACACACACCTTTCAATAATAACTAATATTAATGACCAGCTCTTTAATCAAAATGCACAATCTAGGCTACTAGACTAAGAAATCAAAAATCCTTCTATTTGTTATTGAGGAGAAACTTAGCTTGGCTCTAAAAACAGCAGCACCTTTAAGAGAGAGGATGGAAAGAGGTGTTTGACACAAATGGAATCGAGAAGCAAGCAGGCATTGCCATCCTAATGTCTAACAAAATAGACTTCACATTAAGACTAATCAGAGGAGATAAAGAAGGTTCCTTTATTCTAATCAAGGGGTCAGTTTCTCAGGAAAATATAATAATATTAAACGTATACTCATCAAACTCTCATGCCACCAACTTCATAAAAATCCTACTAACAGAATTAAAGACAAAAATTAACACAAAGTCAATAAAGTGATTTTAGTCCCCACTTTCTCCAATGTATTTGTCACCTGGACAAAAATAAACAGAGAAACCTCAGAATTAATTAACATCTTCGTTCAAATGTACCTAACAGATCTCTACACAATATTCTACCCAAAGGCCAAGGAATATACATTCTACTCAGCAGCGTGTAGAAGTTTCACTAAAATAGACCATACGGTAAGACACAAAACAAACATTAGCAAATATAAAAACTGAAATAATTCCATGTATCCTATCTAGTCACCAAGCAATAAAACTTAAAACTGGCAGCAAATAAAAGTTAAGTAAGTGTATAAACTTACAAAAAGTAAACATCTCTTCACTGGATGATGACTGAGTCAAATAAAAAAATCAAAAAAGAACTAAAAATATTGCTGGAACCAAATGAAAAGGAAAACACGACACAACAAAACCTCTGAGACACATTAAAAGCAGTTCTAAGAGGCAAGTTTATAGCCCTAAGTGCCTACATTAAAAGATCAGAAAGAGCACAAATAAATGACTTAATGATGCTATTCAAAAATTTGGCAACAGAAGAACAAACCACATCCAAACCTAGTTGATAGCAATAAATAATAAAATCAGAGCAGAAATTAATAAAATAAAAACAAGAAAAGGAATACAAAGAGCCAATGAATTTAAGAGCTGGTTCTTTGAGAAGATGAACAAGATCAGAAGACCCTTGGCACAACTAACCTAAAGAAAGGAAGAGAGAGGACCCAAATCTGCAGTATCAGAAATAAACAGGCAAACATCACAACGGACACAAGAGAAATTCAGAGTATCATAAGGGAATACTTTTTAAAACTTGCACTCCATTAAATCAGAAAATATAAAAGAAATATATGAATATTTTGATTAATCCAAACTACCAAAATTAAATCAAAAAGAGGCTCCCAATCTAAACAAGCCTATAACAAGGAGGAGATTGAAATTCTAATAGAAACAAATTCTGACTGAAAAAAAAAAGCTAGGCCCGAATGGTTCCACAGCAGAATTATACCAGACTTTCAAGGAATAAATACAACCAAAATTTCTTAAAGTTTTCAGAAAAACAGAAACAGTGGAGTCAATTACTCAAATACTCAAACCAGATACAACAACAAAAATCACAGACCAATATCACTGATAAATGTAAATTCAACAATCTTCAATAAAATGCTAGCAAACCAAATATAAACAGGTATTAAGATCACCTACCATGATCCAATTGTGTCTATCCCAGAAATCAGGAGTTGGTTCAGTATACACAAATGTAATAAACCACATAAATGGACTTAAAAACAAAAAGAAATCACATGATCATTTCAACAAATGCAGAAAAATACTTTGACAAAATCCAACATGAATTCATGATAAATGCCCTAGATAGTATAGGACTGAAAAGAACAGACCTCAGCATAATAAAGTCGATATATGACACTCAAAGACAACATTATTCTAAATTGAGGAAAACTCAAAACAATCCCATTAAAATATAGAATGAGACAATGCTGTCTGCTATCCCCACCCCCTTCCAATATAGTGCTGAGAGCTCTTGCTGGACCAATAAGACAAGAGAAAGAAATTAAAGGAATACAAATAGGAAAAGAAAGAGTCAAATTATCCCTATTTACATATGATATAGCATATGTGTGTGTGTGTGTGTGTATGAGATTCCAAAACTTCCATCAGAAAACTTCTAGAAACAATCAACAATTTCATCAGAGTGGCAGAGTACTAAATCAACTTACAAAAATACATAGCCTCTCTGCCACCACCAAGAAACACATTGAGAAAGAGATCACGGACGCACCCCTATTTACAGCAGTCGTCAAAGACAATAAAATATCTTTGAACAAACTTAAACAAGAAGCAAGACACTAGAATATGGAAAGACACCCCATGTTCATGCATGAGTAGAATTAATATTCTGAAAATAACCATCCTACCAAAACCAATTTACAGATTCAGTTCAATATTAATCAAAATTCCCAAAACTTTCTTCAGATAAATGGGGACGGGGGGACTAAAACTATATATGGAAACAAAAAAAAAAACAAAACCTGTGTAGCCAGAGCAATCTTGAATGAAAGAAAGACTATCAGAAGGATGTTATTCCAGATTTCAAGATCTATTGTAGAGCTATAGTAATAAAAGCAATACGGTACTAGCATGAAGAACAAACAACAACAACAAAACAGACATGTAGGCTAGTAGAATAAAATAAAAGACCCAAATGTGTATATGTCTAATTACACACATGTGATTTTTCACAAAGAGGCCAAAATCATATATTGAAGAAAAGACAGCATTGTCAACAAATGGTGCTGGGAAAACTGGATGCCTATGTGGAAAAGAATTTTTTAAACTATTATTTACTTGAGACACTCTCATGATGTAGCTCTGGCTGGCCTGAGACTCACTATGTGGACCAAACTGGCCTCAAACTAACACATCTGCCTGATTCTGCCTCTCAAGTGCTGGAATTAAAGGTATTCGCTATGCCCAACTCACAGCATCTTGCAAATGTCCTATTCAAGTCAAATATTTACAGGAAAAATAGTGTATTTCAACTGTTCCTTCAAACACTGTCTTTGCCTTCATTCTCTCTGCTCTCACTTTCATCCATGCCTTTTTCAAGGACCTGCAGCCTCTTCTTTTATACCTTTCAACTCTTTGTGTCCCTGCGGTTCATCCTTTACTTTTTTCTTTTCATCTTCACATCTTTTGTTGCTGTTGCTGTTGCTTCGAGTCAGGCTCACAGCCCATACAAGGCAGGCTGCCTTGCATCTGTGATCTTCCAGCTTGCACCTCTGGACTGATAGACTTTACAGGCGTGTGCCACCAGCCCCCTTTCTCGCCTGTATGTCTACTGCCCTTCTTCTACTGTTGTGGGTAAACTTGGTGCTTAGTTCAGACACTAAGTTTAATTTGGGTAATTCTATTTTTCATGAATAGACATTTTACGCTGTTCTTTTTTCAATTCTATTAGATCAAGTTTCAAATCTCTTATGCTCTTTAAATAGAGTTAGCATGGATATTTATAATTACTATGCAATGATTTCAGTACATTAAAACTTCATAAACCTATTTCCCCTTATTCCTTTCATTTTCTCCCCATGATTTTCTGTTGCTTGTATTCAACATTTTCTCTTTTCACTTTCTGTGAACTATACCTGTAGACCTGGAATAAGATTATCTTCCTTCAAAGAGAATCTGAGTTTTTCTTCTTTGGATGAAATCCATGGGCATTGTCAGTCTAGAACTGCCTGAAGTCAAAGCTACTTGAGGTTTTCTAGGCGTCACAAAACATGAGGATTTATTTCGTGCTGAGCCTGTGGCCACAAGTTTCCCAAGAGCCATCTTATTCTTTTCCTGCTTTCCCCTCCCCTGTTCAGTTCCAAAGCAACCTTTCTAATAGATTATTTCTGACTCACCTTTCTCTGTGACAGGCAACACTTTGCAATTATGGCCAGAAATGCAATCAGCCTCTCACTAGATTTTCTGCTCGAGTTGCCTCTGGGCCTTAAGATCCTTTATCCAGGGAGGCCACCAAAACCTGAGTTTAATTTTCTCACATTAAAAATGCCCTCTGGGACAAGTGGCTTTAGAGCTTAGCTTACTTTGAGTTTTCACTTTTTCTTAAATTTGACCTGAAATTTCTTAAAATATTTGAGATTCTTTGATGTTTTAAGGAATATGTGTTAGAACATAATCACTGTGTTTAGAGGTTTTCATCATATAAAATTTATTCAAAGAATCTAGTCAACCATTATCAAAGTAGAAACTATATTACTTTGAAACCATTGATTAGCCCAGGTAGCAAAGTAAAGAAATGGACATTTTATTTCATCCAGGACTACAGTTTTGCCAAGTGAGGTTAACAGAAAGATTAGTCAAGTTAGTTACCATAGAAGCAGTGCTTGAAGCCTTGAATTATAAAATTTGAGAGAAATGTAGAGATGATAGAAACTGTGAGAAGTATTTGAAGCATTGAAAGCATAGATAAATAGAATGGGTGTCTCCATGAGGTTAAAGAGATGATACATTACGAAAGGGTCAGGACAGAAATAGGAAGTTGTGATTTAAGAGGGGGATCCCCAGTTGTATGATTTTTTTTTCAAGACAGTTAAGTTCCTTGAGATCACAAGGCAGTTGTAGTTGACTGGTTGAGTTTATTCTGAAAATCGAAAAGAAAAAACTATGAGATTTTGAAGTTATCGAGGGTGAATAAGAACTAGAAGTGGAACCAAAAATCGTGAGTCAGATGTAGACTCTTCAGTGAACAAACAAGAGTGTCCAAGTCAAGAATGGAGTCTGAGGTAAAAAGTTAAGCCCGGTGTCAGTTGCCTCAGGAGAGTGGAATAATTTGCAGTAGCAGGGACAGAATGGTCCTCTGGTGTAACTTTCAGGAATAAGGGGGTGCAAATTTTATGCTCAATTCTGAGAAGCTGAGAAGGAGTTGTGACAAAATGAGCTTGAGGAACAGTCAAACGAAACTTCTCCCGCCATAGAGTGATGATTGCTTTCCATAATTCTCTGTGGCTCTCAAGGGGAATCGAAGACTTACCTTGCTGTCTTAGAGATTTGAATAAAAGATTCAAAGGCATTATATAAAAAAAAAAAAACTTAAGACATCAAAGATTTTGCCTTACTGGGCAACTGTTAAATATTCTTCCACGTTTATGGATCGCTGGAAATTGGGTATGGAAAAGGTGGTTCAGAGCAATTTGCTAGTGGTACAGTATACTGTTTACCCTGAATATCAACTAAAGATGCTCAAAGAATTTCTACTGAAATACTTAAGAAATATGAGATCACCACTACAAACAGAACAAAACTCATAAGTAAGCAAGCATTTAGAGATCCTATGAGGATAAAAGAAAAGAATCAGACTTACAATAGCTTTGTGTTCTAGAATTAACAGTATAGAATTTAAAGGAAACATTCCTGATTTGTTTAAAGAATCAAAAAAGAGGCTGGTGGATTGCTTCAGTGGTTAAGATTACTTGGTGCTCTTTCAGAGAATCTGGGTTCACTTTCCAGCACCTACGTGGTAGCTCACAAACATCCATAACCTTAGTTCCAGGAAACCCAGAGACCTCTTCTGAACTCTATAAACAGGAACAGGCACACACATGATACACATGCATACATGTAAGCAAATACTCATACACATATAATAAAATAACTAATCTAAAATATTTTTTTATATTTTTAAATAATTTTTAAATTAAATAAAATTTTTAAATAATCAAAAGAGATATGAAATATAACTAAGGTGATGAAATAGTTTCCTAAAAGAACAAAATGAGATATTTAGGTCTGGGGTGATAATCATGATTATTGAATTTAAAACCTCAATGATATTTATGCAAGTGGTTATATATAACTTAGTATTCTGTGAATCACAATAATTCATATGCAGTACAGAAGTTCTCAACAATTATTGTGTTATGGCTTCCTGGGTATGCTAGTATTTGCTATTTTATGTCTCTCATGTTGGGTGTATACATTATCATAATTTTTATATTCTATAGTTGAGTTGATTGCTTTATGATTTCTACTTACTTGAGACAGGATTTCACTTTACAAGCATGCTGGCCTTGAACTCACAGCGATCTTCCTTCATCTGCCCCTCAAAGGCTGGAGAGTATGCCACCATGATGAGACATTTTTTTAATTACTTAATGACATTTTAAAAACCTCTTTTTATATTTTTGGAATTAGAATTTCATTCTATCTAAGTGTATGCGTAACAGACTTCTGTGTCCTTTGATTTTCTTTTGCACAGAATAACTTTCCTGCACTTTTCTCAATCTGAAGCACGATTAATAAAAACTCAGAGTCAGAAACTGGGGTTCAACTTGAAGATCAGATAAGCAGAACAGCCAGCCACTGACTCTTACCTCTACCTCAATCCAAAATGGCAATTCTGCCTCCAGGAATCTCAGAATGAGACTGTGTGTGAGAGCTGTCTCCTCCCATTTTATAATCCTCTCTAGTTCTAGGAATAAGGGCATGCACCACTACTGCCTGGTTTCTACAGCAAGCTAGTGTGGCTACTGGGATTCAAGGTATGTGTCATTGCTGCCCAGTCTGTAGGGATGGTTAGTGTGGCTGCTTTACTTTTCTGATCCTCAGGAAAGCTTTATTTATTAAATTACAAATGAAATGTTTCTTATATCATGTCAGTCTGTATATGTACTTAAAAGAAAACTGAATTTATTTTAAACTGCCCACATTTGGGTATTTTTCCCCATTCAGCTACTTTCTATCCTTTGATGACTGGGGAGGTTACATTCAAGAAAATTAATGAGAGATAAGGACTTATTTTTGCAATTTTGTTCATTATTTTCCTTTCTGTTTTGTAGGTACATTGTTCCTTTAAATAATGCATTGGTTCTCTGTGGGAAAAAAAGTCACTAAAAACATCGGATTTAACCTATACCTTAAACCAAATGGACCTAGTAGACAAGCAGAACATTTTGCCCAACAACCATAATATATACATTCTTCTCAAGCATGCATTTTCAGGATAAAATAAAAGTAAAGTCACAAAACAAATGTTAACAAGATTTAGAAAACTTCATTATCAAATATCTTCCCCAATACAATAGCATGCCATTAGAAATCAATGGAAAAAATGTAGAGACACTCAAAGTATGTAGATATTAATAAACAGTTAGTCAAGAAATATGAAAAAGGAAAAAATCATGAGACTAAAGAAAATTGTAGCACAGCACAACAATCTTATTAGATTTAGCAAAGGCAGTCCTGAAAAAGAAATTTACAGTAGCAATGTTTACATGAAGAAAAAATCATGATCTCAAATAAACAGCCTAACATTCCACGTCAAGGAGCTAGAAAAATAACAACTTAGGCAAAAGATGGTAGAAGACAAAGAATAACAAATATCAGTGCAGACATAAATGTTAGAAGAAAATAAAAGATCAACAAACCAAATTGTCTTTTTGAAAAACATAAGCAAAATGGACAAATACTTAGATTGACTTACAAAAAGAGAGATGACCCAAGTAAATAGAATGAGAAATTAAATATGAGATATTATAACTAATAACACAAGAAAATGAGACTTTTGTATGAATAATTATATGTAAAAAAACCAAATAACTTTGAAGAAATGGATAAAGTCCTGTACACATACTATCTACCAAAACTGAATGACAAATAAGTGAAAACTTAATACACAGATAACAAATAAGAATGCTGGAATGGAAAAGAGATTGATGGAAATATCTAGATAGAGATGTTCAACAGTAGAAAATACAAAGAGAGCCCAAAAAATGAAGAATGAAATAAGAGGCTACAGGGTGAATTTAATCAGAGTTTCAAGAACAGAGAAGAAATGGAGTAGGTAAAATATGTGAGGGTATTAGGGATGATAATTAGGAAAAGAAGAAACAAATTGCACACAGGAAAAGGGGGGAAAAGAACGGAAAGAACAACAAACATAAAAACTCTCACATCTAAAGTAGCTCGGAGCACTGCAGATCCAAAGACGGTCTTCAGAATGGGCACCCATGGAAACCAGCATCAGAGTGAAGACATTTCCTGCAGGGACAAATAGCAAATACAATCAGTGGGCTACCTTTGTAACTGTTCACCTGTGCTGTCTTAGTACCAAGCCATGACCCTGATTGTGTTCTAATAAAATTTTACTCAAAACAAGCAGAGAAGCAAATGTTTTCATGAGTTCCAGCTTGCTAACCTTTAAAGTACCAAATGATTCCCATCTTCTCAGCAACAGAAAATGTTTTCTGTAACCTTTGCAGAAAGCCTACCTCTGCCCCAAGTGCTGGGATCAAGGGGGTACACCACCACTGCCCAACAATCTTTACTTTTAAAAGACGAGCCAAGGGTCAAGTTCATGTCTCCGCTCTACTTTCCTTCCCCAATCCCTCATAGCCCACCCAACCCAACTAACTCATTTTAGACTGACAGTATGAGAGATCGTGATTGGTCTACATCACTGAACCGAAACAGCAAGCCAGGCCTGCTAAGAGAGGTACAACAATCGATAACAGGTTTTACCGATCAGAAAACTTCTATTTCTCCAAGATCCAATCCTATTAATGTTTGCCCATATAAAATATAAACAAAATATTTAAACAAATCTCACAGGGACATCGAGAATCCATTTTACCTTCTCCAGTCTTTACCTTCCTCACAAGCCAAGGTCAATGAAGGTATGGTCTGTGGACACAGGTCTCTGTGGCCTATCATTTCCATGATGCCTATCAGCTTCACATCCAATGTGTCAACTGATTGACCCATTTGTGGATGAAGGACAAAACCGCAGACTTCTGTGAATCCTATAAACTGTGAGGCCAGAGACAAGTTCGTTTCTTAGATTAAAGCTGAATTCTACTTAAGATGACCAACAAAGGATGTCTCTGGGAATGTCCTTTTGTTGGAATACTCAAAACGGCCATTACACGTAAGGACCTCTGCAGAACTGCATGGACTGTCGGGGTGGGAACAACAGTCCATACTGCAAATCCCAGTGCAGCATCACCAGCATCGACAGGCAAATATCTCAGGAGTTTAACATCATTAATCATGGCTCCTGATTGCTATCAGTTAACCTTCCCAAACCACTCCAAGCAAACTCACCATCCCATGAAATATGTTGTCTCCACTCATAATATGTTATGGTCCTTCCAGTAACAGAATCTATGACTGTTCTTTTACACTTTTCCCATGCTTTTTCATGGAAACATTGATTGAATGACTCTGTGACCTTTTCCTGTGTTCAGGGTTAGAGGCAGAATTCCAGAATCAAGCACTCCCATCCTTAAACAGAGTACTCTGCTTCCTAAGAGTGTTTAGAAGTCAGTGTTTCTACACTATTTCAAGGTTGGCCATTGGGCTAAGTTTAGTCCCCATCACATCCTGCCCTTTGCCTGCTAGGGTACTTCAAATCATCTTGAAAGAAGCCTGGGGAAAAAACTTTGAATTGTTGTAGTACCCAGTGCTATCCACTGGAATTAGAAACAGGTTTAGTTCCTCTTCACTTAGTCCCTGAGCACAGTGGGCTCTTTCCCTGACCTTAGACAATCTATGATTTCCTTCTCGCTCAACAATCCATTCAAGAAGCTGCTGTTCTATTATTTAAGCACTCACAAGTAAACAGACAGCAGCGACAAAGTCCTGCATTCCTTTCCCACTCATCCTTTTTCAGTATCTTGCAAAACTTTGGATGTTCTTCAATAACTTGTAGAAAAAAAAAACAATTATCCTGGTTAATTTGGTTTTTTTGTTTTGTTTTGTTTTTTTGTCAACTTGGCATAAGCTAGAATCATTTGATAAGAAAGCACCTCAATTGAAATAATGGCCCAACCTAACTGACCTGTAGGCAAGCCTGTGGAGCAATTTTCTTGATGGATAATTGATGTGGGAAAGCCCAACCCACTATAGGCAGTATCACCCCTAGGCTGGTAGTCCTGGGTTCTATAAAAAAAAAAGGCAGGCTGAACAAGCCTGAGGAGCAAGCCAGTAAGCAGTAATCCTTTTAGTCTCTGCTTTAGCTCTTGCCAGGGGGCCCTGTCCTGTATTTTCTCTGTGACAGTGTTACCTTATTGGAGTGAGGGACTGCTTGTTTTTCCCAGCTGCCTGGCTAGCTTAGACCTAAAATAATCACACAGAAACCATATTAATTAAATCACTGCTTGGCCTATTAGCTCTAACTTCCTATTGGCTAACTCTTACATATTAATTTAACCCATTTCTATTAATCTGTGCCTGGCTATGTGGCTGTGGCTTACCTGCTAAAGTTCCCAGCATCTATCTCCAGTGGCTCCATAGCTCTCTCTGACTCTGTCCTTCTTTCTTCCAGCATTCTGTTCAGTTTTCCCCACCTACCTAAGTTCTGGATATCAATAGGCCAAGGCAGTTTCTTTATTCATTAACCAATAAAATCAACACACAGACAGAAGGGCCTCCCACACAATTACCTGAGAATGGTAAGTTAAAACAAACCCTGTCCTCATGTAGCTTTTGCTCATGATGTTTACCACAGCAGTAGAAAGCCTCCCAAAGGCGGCTATCCTTAACATTATGAAAAAGAAGGGCTGGAGAGATGGCTCAGTGGTTAAGAGCACTGGCTGCTCTTCCAAAGGACCCCAGTTCAATTCCCAGCACCCACCTGGCAGCTCACAACTGTATGCAAGTGCAGTTCCAGGGGATCTGACACCTTTGCACCAATGCACATAAAATAAAGTTAAATTTAAAAAAAAAATACATGAGAAAAGAAAGTTCCATGGACAGTTTCGCAGCTTATAATCCTTAGAAACAGAGTCACCATGGAATACATTGTTCAAGATGGAAGCGTCAGTCTCAGCTGTAACATTTTGCTATCATCCCCCTCAGATCCTAAAATTGTACTTTTTATTTACCCTTCAATTTTGGGAGGCCTGCACATTTTTCTTCTCCTGAAAGCACTGCTGATGGTGTTATTTGCCTGCATCCTTGTAGAAAAAGAAAAGCATTTTTTAAAAAAATATAGGTCCAATGGTAGCTGACAATTAACTACTCATTGTCAGTTGACCTTCATGTGACCTCGAAGGGACAGTGTCTTTTGATGTGAGGATATCAAGATGATAGCACAGCAGATGCTGTCACATGAAAAATTTGCTGCAATGAGCTTTTTATGAAATATTGAGGCTGAGCAGAGAAACAGTTCCTCTGACAAAAATACTCCCAGTCCCTCCCTGCTTTAAATCACAGTGTGGAGGTTGCTGGCTCTGACTTTGCAGTGCTAGCAATGACACCCCGAATGTGCCTCGCTGGGAAACGTTCAAATTCAAGAGATGACCTTTATAGTGCAGATCAGATGAGATCTTCTTCTTTCCCTTAGGTGTTGCAACTGCAAAATAGGTTTTGATTTTGTGGGATTTCAAAATTAGACATTGTCCAAGATTCTCATTTGTGTGGAAAAAAAAATCACTTCGTACTGTGAAGGAAGCAGCAAACGTCCTCGCTAACACTTGAGAGTGCATTGCGTTCTTTCTTCTGGTCTGCAATCCCACTCACCACCCATCCTCCCACGGGCGGAAAAATCTCAGGTCAATTGTTTAACCGTTCTCACCCTGTCCTCGGTGAAGAGCTAAGTGAGGTCCACCTAGCTTAAGTTCAGAGAAAGGAGAGGGAGTCTCGAGTAGAAAGGCTGCAAGGAGGACAAGCTCTCATTCTGCCACCTGGCTCAGACACTGCTTGTTTGGGAAGCCAGGATGGGCGGAGATCACATTCCCTGGTCTGCTGAGAGACAACAAGGGCAAGCAACCCATGCATGGGGGGAGCCCAAAGGGGTATGCTACATCCCCATATGCATTCGAAATGCTAAGGGTGGCAGCAGAGTCTGGGGTGGTGGAAGGAGTCATGATTCCACCACAGTTCAAGAGTCCTGCATGGTCACCCCATGGTTACCTTGTGTGCTGCTGACTGCATGGTCTATCCACAGTTCAAGAGTCCTGCCTGACCACATCATGGTTACCCTGTGTGCTGCTGACTGCATGGTCTATCCACAGTTCAAGAGTCCTGCATGGTCACCCCATGGTTACCTTGTGTGCTGCTGACTGCATGGTCTATCCACAGTTCAAGAGTCCTGCCTGACCACACCATGGTTACCCTGTGTGCTGCTGACTGCATGGTCTATCCACAGTTCAAGAGTCCTGCCTGGCCACACCATGGTAACCCTGTGTGCTGCTGACTGCATGGTCTATCCACAGTTCAAGAGTCGTGCCTGGCCACACCATGGTAACCTTGTATTTCACTGACTGCAATAGTCCACTGTTCTATTCTTGGCATGATGCTCAGTACTGGCCAGGATTCATTTCTCTCTATTCAACTTGAATTGTAGACACATAATAAAATGCACAGGGACAAGATTTCCTGAGGCTTTCAGGTGCATTCAGCCTGGCAGGCTATGGATTGCTACGTTCCTGTGCCCGAAAGTTCAGTGAAGGTAACTACTGCTTCCAGATTCTAGTTGGAAACAAAATTGATACTGTCTAGTATTTCCCATTTAGGAGACAATTAAGGATCACTCTATTCATTTATATAACAAAACACTTTGAGAGTAATAATTCTGTCTAGGCACTGTGCTCAGCTCAGGTTTATACAAATATAGATAAGACATAGCCTAGGGAGCTTGCAGAAGTACACAAGCACTATAATATGGTCAAATATGGTCAGTGAAGGATCAGACTGACTGCAGAATCTGTAGAGTGAGAACATTTAATGAATCAGAGATGACTGAGATGACATCATAGAGCAACTGATGCCTAGAGGAAGAGAGAGGGCTCAAAACAGGATGTTCTGAGGGAAAACTGTAAGCAAAGGTAAAATACCATGAAAGCAGAACACTGAGACACTGGGGTGGGGTAGGGCAGGACATTCTCTCTCTCTCTCTCTCTCTCTCTCTCTCTCTCTCTCTCTCTCTCTCTCTCCCTTCCTCCCTCCCTGTCACCTGTGTGTGTATGTGTATGTGAGAGAGACAGAGATACAGACACAGAGAGGCAGAACACTCTGTATGGCGTGTGCCTTACTAGAACATAAAATGTGTGCACATTAAGAGTAACAGCTTCTTAGTAAGGAGTGAGGTACAGGGGAGCAGGGCAGGCTCTGTGCATTGGGCTAAAAATCTTCATGCTGTAGATCCTAAAAAGCCACTGAAGGCTGAACAAGACAAACAGTCCATTTCTTATGCCACACCTCTCAGCTACATTCTACAAATTGCCAAAGAGAATGTCTTCCTGAGCTCATGGTTTGCCCTGGTGGGTCACAGCCGTATACCACAGCTCAGCTTTACTCTGGTGAGAGTAGAGACCCTTCTTTCCTTGAACTACTACTACAAAGAGAGAGAGAAAGAAAACGGTTACCTGGACAAGTTCCTGTATATTTTCAGTCCCCATCTCACTTCTCAGCCTTAAAGAGGGCCGAGAAAAAAAGGATCTACACCCTACCACTTTCCCATATCCTTTTATGGAATCTCAGCATTGCTTCTGGAAAGCAGTGTGCGGGGGTGGTGGCTGAAACAGGCAGTCTGTGTTTTCCCACTCCCGGCACATATCTCATGGCATTATAATTACTCCTTACTTTTTAGCATCCTCCACCAGAACATAAATTTCTTGCAGAGCTGTGATGGTTGCCCCAATGCCCCTAGTCCTTAAAAAGTTCCTAGGGACTTACAGTTGTTCAGTTTCTATCAGCTGAATACATAAAAAGCCATTGTCTCCAAATTGCAAAAGTGAATGACAGTTCAGGATTCACTACGCCCCAGGCATAACTGGGGTAGTCCTGATCTACAGAGGCAGGTGGTGATCTGTGAGTTCAAGGTCAGCCTGGTCTAAAATTTCTAGGCCAACCAGGACTACACAGAGAAACATTGTAGATGGTGGAAGTTACAAAATAATCCCACACTAGTTCAGAATTACATATAATAAAGGGTTATTTATTTAGGGGAGACTTACAGATCACTGTCCTAGATCACAGTCTTCTGTATGAACAGGGAACAGGAACAACCAGAAGTGAAAGCCTGAAGCAAGAGAATGAGTGCAGGCTTTACAGCTGCATTTATAGTATGAGAGACCATGCTCAACTGGGCTGATATCTTAAAGGCTATTAGCTGAAAGAGCAGAAGGAGCTCCCACATCACCTCCCCTTTTTGTTTAAATAAGAGAGTTCCAAACCCAATAAAAAACTATATACCCTAGGAACAGATATCAAGAATAAGATTAGAATTACAACCAGCATAAACAATATTAAGCAAGGAATGTATGTTAAATGCTTTAATAAACATTCTATCCTAAAGAGTCTAAGTCTTGTATTGGAAATGGCTTGGCTAGATCATAAGAGGATGGTAACTATGACTAATCTTCAACTCCATCGAAGGCCTGAGACAGGAGATAATATTACTTGGGTAAGAAGGAAGTGCAATCAAGCAGCTTCCAAAATGTGCAGTAGATGACAAAGACAACTGGCTGCCTGAGCAATCACTTAAAGTCTCATTTGCAATGTTGAAGCAACCAACTTTGCCTAAGGCCTAGAGTAACTTCCAGACTATTTTCAGAGGCAGGAAATTTTTCAAAACCATCTTACCCTGTCGTGGCAAGATTTGACAGTCTTTTTCTTGTATCCTGCTTGTCCAGTCCGGACATTGTACACTTTGTCAGTGGTCGAGGCATGTGCAGTTTCTTGCCCAAAGGCCAGAAGACAAACTCCAACTGGAGTGTCTTTGGTGCTCAACACTCTCTCAGGAATAGATCAGTGCTTGCAAGAGCAATCCTGTCTTACATCAACAGAATCCTTAGTTATTTAAGCACCATGTCCCACAGATCTTTGAAGTAGTTGAAGGTTACCTATCTATGCAGAATACAATCTCTATGTATCTAAAGAACCTAATTAGTCTTACTAAAAGTATAACAAACATGAATGACTATTGACCTGTAATACTTAATACCTATATAACTTAAAGATTAAGACTTAATATCAGAATATTAAACAATCTTTCAAAAATTGTGCAGTAAAGGAGGACAATGACTGTTGAGGTGCGGGCTGCATTCCTGGCTCTCAGCTAGCTTAACTCCGAAATAATTACACAGAAACTGTATTCATTTAATCACTGCTTGGCCCATTACATCTAGTCTCTTCTTGGCTAACTCTCACATCTTGATTCAACCCATTTTTAATAATCTGTGTGTCACCACAAGGTTGTGGCTTACCGGGAAAGATTCAGCATGTTTGACCTTGCAGCTTCATGGAAGCAGCTCTCTCAGCCTCTGTGTCTTCTTCCCAGCATTCTGTTCTCTTTCACCACCTATCTAAGTCCTGCCCTATCAAAAGGCCAAGGCAGCTTCTTTATTTAACCAATGAAAGCAACACAAATGCAGAAGGACCTCCTACACCATTTCCCCTTTTTCTCTTTAAACAAAAAGGAAAGGCTTTCATTTTAACATAGTAAAATTACATATAACAAAACAGTTATCAAGCAAGAACTACAGTTACCATATTTATATCTACTCTATCTTTTATCATAACAATGGAAAACTATAACTATAACTATCCATTCTTCAACTCCATCAAAGATTCCAGAAGGATATACTATTACCTAAGTAAACAAGAAGTAAGCAACTTCCAAAACTCTAGAAATGACAGAGACATCTCACTTCCTGGACAGTCACCCAAAGTTATTTTGTACCATTAGGGCATCCACCTTCAGCCTGCAGGCCCATAGTATCCAGCAGACATTTTTATAAAGCAAGAAATTTCAAAGACAGTTCAGTCACTTTCTTTTGTATCCTGTAGAATGTCTCACAGACTCTTTCATGAATCAGGAATCCCAAAAAATCACCTCACCTTTAGGCAAGTTCAGCAGTCCTCTCTCTGCAGGTTCTTTGTGTCCAGTTTATACAACAGTCCAGGCAAGAGCAGTTTCTTGCCCAAATGGCTAAGGAGCCTCTTCAATGCCCATCTTCCTCTTGAAGTAGCTGGTGCTTCCAGGAACAGACAGGTCTCATTGTCATGAAAAGCCCTAAGTTTCTAAAACATTTAAAATGCTATATTCTGTAGTCTTTGAAAGGTTATGAAGAATGCCTATTTAACTGAAATATATCTCTATATATCTAGAAAATCTAACTAATATGACTATAAGTTTGACTATTATCAATAATTATCCATTAACAACCTATATTTCTTAATTATACATTACATTTTTAAATGAGCTACATAGTCACAATACCTTAATCAAGATCAGAAATACATATACATGTAACAAAATTGACCTTAAACTTGTATCAATAAATCAAGATTTATACCAATGCAAATTATTCATATCTATATCATATCCCCCTTTAAATGTAAAAGAACACTTATAAACAATATTTGGGAATATGGGCATAGTTTTTTCTCTTCAAACTTATTCCTGCTGTATGGGGGCGCTGTTAATCAGGTCTTTCATGGTGTATCCTATGTGCCAGGTTCATCTCGTTTGGCAGTTGAGTGAAGTAATTTTCTGAAGGTGTTCACAGTGACCTTTCAGGAGGGTGTGGTCTATAAAACCATAGTATTGGTCTGGAAGCAATCCACAGGTTCTCATCTTTTGTGAAAACAAAAGAAGAACCTCTTTTCCAAAGCATCATATCCTTCGACCCAAATTTTGAAGTCATTATACCTTTATAATAATATTCATGCTGGTTTAGCTTGGCAGCCCATACAATGAAAAGTTTTTCTGTACTTAAATCCTTTACAGTCAAAAAATTTAAAGAAAACACAATAAAATATATAATCCAGACATTCTGTGAATTTTCCAGTTTTACATGGCTTATTATTTTTTAAACTATAACTATCTGTACTCTGTCTCTTTAAAGACATTACCCCTTTTTAAGCATCTCTCTATACTCTTTATTTCTTTTTTTAAGCCTACTACATACCTTTATTCAACAGTGTGACCCATTTGGAGGTCTTTTATGTCTGAATCTGTCCTAATGTGAATCTGTAATTCTTTACTATCCAGGAGCACTTCTTAAAATTCTAAGCACTTCTTAAAAACTTAAGTTGTGCCATGTAGAGGTAATATGATACCGCCGGTTTCCTGCCCAGTCTAAACCTTAACTGCACTGTTATTATGATAATTACGATAGTTCCTGCCTGAGATCAGCACAGTTCAGCATAGCAAAGCTGCACTGCTCATGCGGCTCATGTCTCAGAGCCATTTGGTGCCCCTGAGCCCTGCACAGTTCCAGGCACAGAGCAGTCCACATTGCCATGAAGAGCCAGAGATTGCACTGGCAGAAAGATGGCATTTAAAATTCTCTCTGTGGCATGCAAACAGCAAAAAGCTGTGTTAAACTCTCTATTTGTGTCTAGAATTTCTTTTCAAGCCCTCTCAGATTTTACGTGGAGTTAGTCAGCCATGTTGGGCAGCCAATTTTTGAGGCACAGGCTGCATTACAGGCTCCTGGCTAGCTAAACTCCTGAAATAATTACACAGAAACTGTATTCATTTAATCACTGCTTGGCCCATTACATCTAGTCTCTTCTTGGCTAATTCTCACATCTTGATTCAACCCATTTTTAATAATCTGTGTGTTACCACGAGGTTGTGGCTTACCAGGAAAGATTCAGCATGTTTGACCTTGCAGCTTCATGGCGGGGCTCTCTCCACCTCTGTGTCTTCTTCCCAGCATTCTGTTCTCTTTTCCCCGCCTATCTAAGTCCTGCCCTACCAAAAGGCCAAGGCAGCTTCTTTATTTAACCAATGAAAGCAACACAAATGCAGAAGGACATCCTAAACCAAATGACATCAAAATGTAAACAATGTATAAATATTAATTAAATAAATATTAAGATATTTATCTTAATCAGAGGTAGAAATATATAATGCAATATGGTAAATATATCCTACTATTGTACCAATATACAAAATGTCTTAAAGAGTGGTAGAAACATGCATGTATACAATACAACAAAATAACTTTGCATAGGTGTACAAATATTGTAAACAGAAATAGAAAATATAATTTGAACTTGTATCAATATACAAGAAACTATACCAGTGTAAATTGTCACAAGTATTCACTCTATTACTCATTGTTATTATTATTGTCAATAAGTTCACACTAAATTACCTATTATCCTATTCAATCTTCCCTTTTCTTTGAGATCTCTAGGTCTACATAATTTCCACCCAAACCCCCAGCCCTATGTGAGTAATAATCAACCCCCAAATGGTGTCTGTAACCATGAGGACAAACTTTGTTGGTAGAGGGGACATAGCTTTCTAAAACTGCTTCCTGCTGTCATGGGGGTGATGTTTTTTTCTATGAGATCCTGTAAAAGTAAAATGATGGTTAAGTTTCAAGATTGCTGTTTTGTATAATTACAAATGGTCTCTGAGTAGTCTATAGGGTCTTTTTGGTTTTTTGTTTGTTTGTTTTGAAGTTTTTTGGGGGGGGGCAGTTCTGGCCAGAACATTGTAAAAAGGTGTACCATTTCCTCAGCTGGTACCCAAAAACTGGTCTCATAGTAGTGCTATCAGCATCATGATATCATATCAGCCAGGTGGAGTAATTGTTGTGGGGCCCCATATTCTTCCTGGAAGCTTCAAAGATTACTGCAGGAAAATCTACTGTTCATTGTGGAAAACTTAAGCATTATTCATATAAACATATATTAAATGAAAGATATGATATAAACAAAATGGGCATGGAGAAAAGTAAAATATTTCTTTAAAATCTATCTTCTTTCTATCCTGTACCAGATGGCTCCTGACATGAGACAGAAATTCTGATTTTCTTTTAACAACACACTTGGATTTAGAGAAGGATAGTCATTGCCCAACTCTAAAGCCAGCTCTCTTTTTTAAGTAGAGATGTATACATGTCCAAATAATCAAATTTTACAATGCAGATAATACAGCATCACAAGGCAGATTTATATCTGCTTGTTGATTCTTTCTGGATAGCTATCCTTTTTTCTTTAGGCATCTAGATGTCCAAGGTCTCTCCATTCCTTGAAGATGAATATTTTCCTGCAAAGACAAGAACAGAACCCTGTCCCAACTATTATGATGTTTTCTTACCACCTGTATGAATGTCACCTCTGTGGATGAGCCGTCATTTCTCTTTCTCAACAGGTTTCTCTTTTCAAACAGAATCTTTATCAATTTTGATGGTATCCATAGCTTTTCTTGTCCTATGGAAACAAGAGTGAAACCCCTTCCCCAATGTAGCACATGTCTTGGTTTCCATTGTGAGGTCAGCATATTCTTAAAATATACTGGCTGATTTAATTCAGAAGTTTTTTTTATTATCCATTGTCCCTCTGCTGCTGTTGTTCCTTTCTCATTAGCATTAAGAAAATTCAAGGTTAATAAAGCATATGTAATCTATTTCAGGGGGTATTTTCCATCCCTTTCTGTTTGTTTAGCATATCCTTTATAGCTTGATTTGATCTTTCTATAACTGCCTGACCTGTAGGATTGTTTGGTATACCTGTAATATGCTTTATATTATAATAAGCATAAAACTGTTCCATTTTCTTTGACACATATGCTGTACCATTGTCTGTCTGTATTTGTTCCATAACTACTAATAAATGCATGATTACTGAATCAGCCATTTCTGAGCTCAAAGCAATTGCCCATTGAAAACCTGAATAAGTGTCAATGGTGTGGTGTACGTATTTTAATTTTCCAAATTCTGTAAACTGGAACACATCCATCTGCCAGATATCATTCCTTTGAGTACCCTTTGGGTTACTCCCTGATGCTAAGGGTTTTGGTTATAGACAGGGCAAGTAGGACATCTCTTTAAAATTTCCTTAGCTTGTTGCCATGTAATAGAAAACTCCTTCTTTAAACCTTTGCTATTGACATGATGTTTCTTATGAAATTCTGAGGCCTTCAGCACACTGCCAATCAATAAGTGATGAATTACTGCCTTACCTTTTGCTAGAGGAAGGACCTGGCAGAACCATATGGGATCAGATGTGTGTTATGTATATGGAACAAAGCCTATTCCTGATTATATCTTGAACCTGTATGAATAATGAAGTCAATTCTGCATAATCTGGGATAAATTCAACAGTTTCAATATGCAAGAAAACTCTTTCTTTTTATTGTGAATCAGTACTTATATATATTGAGAGGATTTTTAAAATCCCTTACGTTGAGGCACCAATTGTAGTAAGGAGGAGAGGGCTGTGTTTTTGGCATCTGGTTAGCTTATGTGTGAAATAATTACAAAGAACCTGTATTTATTGAAATACTGCCTAGCCATTATCTCCAGCCCATTATTGGCTAACTCTCACGTCTTGGTTAACCCATTTCCACTAATGTGTATTGTCACTTGACTGTGGCTTACTGGCATGAGTTTACCCAGTGTCTATCGTGGGCTGGAGAAGAATGGTGTCTGCCACACCTTAGTACCATGAGAATAGCATATAATTCTGCCTTTTGGACAGAATTATCAGAGCTTTGTTCCACCTCACTTAATTCTTCTGATTTGTAACCTGCCTTTCCTGATGTATTTGCATCTGTATAAAATGTATGGGCTCCAATTATTCGTGCATCACGTACAATTTGGGGAAGAATCTAAGTAGCTCTATTTATAAGGTTAATTCTATCACTTTTGGGATAATTGCTATTAATTTATCTGAAAAACTTAGCACAATTTCTTTGCCATGGTTGATTGTCTTCCCATATTTTTTTAAATTTCATTAGCAGTAAAAGGAACTATAATCTCTGCTGGGTCTATACCTGCTAGTTGATGAAGTCTCAATTTTCCTTTTATAATTAATTCAAAGACTTTTTCCACATACGTTTTTAATTTTTTACTTGGTTTATATGGTAAAAAGATCCTTTCTAAGATAATATATTCCCTCTGCATTAAAACTCCTGTAGGGGAAATTCTGGAAGGCAATATGACTAGAATATAATTAAGATTTGGATTCACTCTATCTACATGTGCCTCCTATAGTTTCTCTTCAATGACCATCAATTCTTTTTCCAATTCTTTTTCCACTTCAGCAATTAATTCTCTGGGACTATTTAAGTCTTTGTTACCATCTAAGGTTTTGTTTAAATGAACTATTAGGTCTTGTATTATCTCAACAGCTGGTTGTAGACTGGAAATATCTCCTAACAATCTTTGAAAGACATTAAGAGTCTGCAGTTAGTCTCCCCTAATGTGTGCCTTTTGTGTTCTAATTTTCTGTAAACCTATTTTGTAACCTAGTTAATTGACAGAATCTCCTCTTTGTATTTTTTCAGGAGCAGTTTGTAATTCCCATTTAAGCAAAAGTTTTTTATTTCTTCAAACATTCTTTCTAAAGTATCTGCATTTGAGTCAGATAACAGACGCCATCCATGTAATGGTAAATTACAGACTTAAGAAATTGCTTACATATTATTTTCAATGGCTGATTTACAAAGTATTGGCACAGGGTGGGACCATTGAGCATTCCCTGTGGGAGGATGGTCCACTGGTATCTCCTAGTAGGCTGAGAATTATTATAAGTAGGCACTGTGAAATCAAATTTTTCTCAATCCTTTTCTTGTAAAGGTATAATGAGGAAACAATCCTTTAAATCAATAACTATACAAGGCCATCCTTTTGGTAATAGAGAAGGCAGAGGAATTCCAGACTGTAGAGGGCCCATAGGTTGGATAAACTTGTTGCCAGCTCTTAGATCTCCATTTTCCAGATTTTTTTAACAACAAATACAGGAGAATTCCAAGGGTTCATTGATTCTTCAATATGGTGAGCATCTAATTGCTCCTGTACCAGTTGTTCTAAAGCCTACAGTTTGTCTTCCATTAAAGGTCATTGTTTAAACCATATGAGTTTCTCAGCTAACCATTTTAAAGGCAAAGCTATTAGTACCTCTGAAGGTTTGCTAGTTGCTTTGTGTTCTTGTACAGCCTGAATGACTGGTGACCTTTGTTTATAATATTTTATAATATCCTTTCCAGAAACATGAGTTTTGGGGACTGCAGGAATGTTAATCTGGCTATTCCATTGCTGCAGTAGGTCATGGCCCCATAAATTCACTGCAGTATTAGCTACATATGGCCTCAGCCTTTCTTTCTGTCCTTCTGGCCCTATGCATTCAACCCACCTCATGCTTTGTTTTACTTGAGATATGGTTCCACTTCCTAGGAATTTAATATCTGCCTCTTGAAGAGGCCAATCTGGATGACAAGATTCTGCAGTAATGATAGTCACATCTGCACCTGTGTCTAGTAATCCCTCAATTACAATGTCATTTATATACACTCTTAGCTTTGATCTTTGATCATTTATAGAAGTCTGACAAAATATACATTTCCTCTTTCCTACTGGAATTTTTTACTCATCTTCCATGTCTATTCCATCATCCAAAACAGTACAATTTTTTTTTTACACTAGGCACTGGATTGTTTAATTCTTCAGGTGAGACATGTTCTCCACAGTGACTGGTAATGACTGGGCCTTGTTTGACATCGGGGCCTGTAAGAGGTGCCTCAAGGAGTTTCCTGCTAGTTTCAGGTTGCCTTGTCTGTCTCTTCTTGATCTATATTCATTAGTCCAATGTTGGACTTTGCCTCACCTCCTACATATACCAGAAGTCTGAGTCCTCCTATTCTTGCCATTCCCAGAGGAGACATTATTCCTAGGAATTCCTTATCTACAGTGCCTTCTTAGATGTCCTATTCTTCCACAATTAAAACATTTAGCATTTTGGTGTCTCATACCATTGGAAATTGCTTCTCCTAACCAAGCTTCAGTACTATAGTCAAAATTCATTGTATGCAAGATTCACTCATCTATGGGTGTTGATTTAACCTTTAAAGGCTCATGGATCTTCTTACATTCTAAGTGGGCATTTTCAAAAGCCAAGGATTCAATTAGTACATGTCTAGCTTCAGGGTCTGTCCCTCCTAATTGTACAGCCTTAGTTAATCTTAGTATGAAGTCAGTAAAGGGTTCTCTCTGGCCCTGTTTAACCCTAATATATGACTCAGTCCTCTTTCTGGTTCCTGAATCCTGTCCCAAGAATTTAAAGCTGCTGTGCTATATAAAGACAAGGTGCATTCATCGTAGTCAGCCTGTTCCTGAGGATCAGAGTAATGACTCATCTCACCAAGAATTTGATTTTGGAAAGTCTCAAATTCTTTTGATTTCCCCTGTTGCTCTTAAATTTTTGCCTCTTCTCTCTAATAACACTTCCAAAGCAACTGAAGTTCATTTTCTAGGATCGCTGATATTAATTGAAGCCAATCGTGTGGGGTAGCTTTAGTGCTTGAAGCCCACGTTTTTACCATTTCCCTGACAAATGGTGAATGTAGTCCATAAGAAACTATTGCTTGTTGTATTTCTTTTAGATTGCTCATACATATTGGTTCCCATGCATATTCTTTGACTACCTTAGGGTACTTTGTGCCAGATGGTCTTTCTGAGGAAATTACTGAATATTCAGTTGAAACTCTATGTAAGTCATCCTGGGGTCTGGCACATACTGATGAGGCTAAATCCTGTCCTTGTCCCTTATGTCCCTGCTCATCAATTTCAATATATTCCTCAATCTTTTCGAATCTTTTTACTACTGCCTTTTTAAAAGTCTGAATCTCCTTTCCAGTGTTCTGTTCTAAGGTATGAAACTTGTCCAGTAAAGATGTCTCATCCTTGGACATATCATAACTTTTTAACAGATTTCAATAGTTAGATTCAACAGCACAAATTCTTTTAGGTAATTTTGTCAAATTGATGCTATCCCCCTCCATAGTATTGAACCATTTTTAATGAGATAATATTGAAAACAAAGCTAATTCCTACAATCAAATAAAGGGAAGGAAAATCACGTAAATCTTGCACAATACTTTCCATAGTATAAGCAACATAATTATTGAACTCCTGGATATTATCAGTCATTTTTTGTAGTTTTTCAGATCTTACCTGTCATAAAGTAATTACAATGAATTGGAGTAGGTGTAATAATTGCTATCAGCCAGCAGGTTTTGCAGTTGCAGCCATGTGGCCAAGAGACCCTAGCAGCAACAAACAGCACTTGTTGCTTACTTAGGTACTGAAAACTATGCTTTGTTTAACAAATTAATAGTAGTTACTAAGGTGATCAAATGATTCCAAGAGTTGGGGCCCAGGAAAAAGAAAAGAAAACCCAAAGGTTTCCATCAGTGTGAGTTGCAGACTGTGTACACCATGGGGATCACAGGTAGCAGTGTGTGGGCTGGTTATAAAGCTCCAAGAGGCAGCCTGTGGGTCGTGAGCAGAGGGGTACTGAACAGCAGCCTGCTGCATCTGAGGGCCAACTAGAGCTGCAGGCGGGAGAGTCAGTGCCCAATGCGCCATGCAGCTGGTGGACTGATCCCAAAAGTGTGGACTGGTCCCCATGTTTGGGCATCAGATGATGGCAGAAGTTACAAAATAATCCCACACTAGTTCAGAATTACAAATAATAAAGGGTTATTTATTTAGGGAAGACTTACCAATCACTTCCTAGATCACAGTCCTCTGCATGAATGGGGAAAAGAAACAGAGTCTAGCAGCTGGAAGCAAGAGAGCGAGGGCTGGCTTTACAGCTGCATTTATAGTATAAGAAATGACACCCAAGTGGGCTGCTATTTTAAAAGCTATTGGCTGAAGGAGCAGAAGGAGCTCCCATAGCACACTGTCTCAAAAATAAATAAAGGAAGGAAGGAAGAATGAATGAATGAATTAAAAAGTCTGTGGAAATGGTCTTTGGGTATATTAAGTTTTTCTAAAGGAACCGAACTGACATAGTGAATATACATACTTATTATATGGGCTTATTAGAGGGGCTTAGAAGCTGTGATCTCACTAGTCCAACATTGACTCTCTTCCAATAAAAGACCAAGAATCCAGTCATTGCTCCATCAACTAGACTAGATGTCTCAGCAGTCCCAGTCTGGACTGCTGGAGTCTCAAAGGATTCCTAGAAAGCTGCTTGTCTTCAGTCTACATTGGAATCCTGAAGAAATAAATTCTAGTACCAGCAAAGGAATAGTGCCCAGCAACAGGATAGATGAACTTGTTGGGGAGAGTGAGGGCAAACAGGCAAAAAGTAAAAAAACTTCCTTCTTTGATGTCCTTTCATATGGGCTGCTATCAGAAGGTATGGCTAAGAAATATCTGCTTAAGAAAAATATCTATGAAAACTCTTTAAGAGTGAAAACTGTAGACTATGAACGAAGACCACTGCCCAAGGTAAAGATACTTGTCACAGATGCTTCACTGGCCAACACAAAGTCTCTTCTCTCTTAGCTCCAGGCAAATGTTTTTTTTTCCTAGGGGGAACAGTATGTCAGCCTTGCCCATCCTGCCCAGGAGGAAGCTTAGTCCCAGGTGCAGACAGTGGAGAAATAGTGGAATGAATATGGCAGACCAGAAATTCTGAGCCTCAGTGTCCTTCCCAGGACATTGAAGTGGTGGTTCTACTCCAGAAGAGGCAGCACTGTTATCCCACCTCATATAAAGTTCTAAACTCCTAGAACATAATTATCAAACTATGATACTTGACCCTGTCTTTGGCTCTCCATCTGCACATCAGAAAATTTGTGGGAGGCAGCTGGGGTGGGGAGCTGCAGG
Source organism: Ondatra zibethicus (assembly GCA_004026605.1). Taxonomy (NCBI): domain Eukaryota; kingdom Metazoa; phylum Chordata; class Mammalia; order Rodentia; family Cricetidae; genus Ondatra; species Ondatra zibethicus. Next base: position 54,965 of record PVIU01007735.1, read on the forward strand.
CTTTAAAATTATCTTGGTCTCTTCTTGATAGCGCTGGCTTCACTTGTAATGAACCATGGAGAGGTTCAAGCCTCAAGGTTCCTGCAAGAGCTATGAAAGTGACAGCAGAAGTCAGTTAGAGGGAAATTAGTGGATGCCACGACCACTCTTAGACATTGAGGGTTCAGACCTGGAGGAAGTACGGAAGGGAAATAGAAAAGGGAACATGATACAGGTGCATGCATGCTTAATTCAAATCCTGGCTTCATATTTTCCTGTAATAACAATTGGCTCAGAGATGGGTAATCAAAGCTAGCAAAATAAATAGGACAACGCTGTTTTTTGAGAAACCTCAGATAGACCAAGGGTAATAGTGGAAAGGAAACTCTCTTTTCTCTTAGATTTGAACATGAAAAGACTTAGATCTGGAACTACTAACTTTTGATCATAAGAAGGAGTCTAAACGTACTGCCATCCTGAAGCCCCGAACTGGGGAGGGTTGGAAGAGTCTGGCAGATCCTGTTCTTAAGCATTTACTTGTGCACTAGGCACATGTGAAACGTGCCTTGCCCTGTGTACCAATTAAATCCCATTTTCATTTCAATGGCTTTCACCTGCCTAAAATACTGTATGAAATGTGACAACAGAACTTGCTGTTTCTGCATCTTGAGTATGTGTATTGAGTCACAAAAGAAGATATTCTCTCTACTAGCAGGGTAAATAATACTGAGAGCATCATTTTCTCACAACCATCTAACTCAGCATTTGAAAATCATTATTCGTCTCAGTAAATAACCCACTCATTACTGAGAAGCAAGTGAAATTCCAAAATATGTCTTTGCTATTTTGCTGATTGAAACTATCACCCAACATTCATGACCAAGGTTGTCAGAACCTAGAGAGTGAGACCACCTTCATGTAATGGTAGGAGTCCAAGTCTGAGACTGTAGTTAAGTTCAGCATGCAAAGCAGTGTGGGAAACAAGAAGAGAAAGACTTGGAATCAAGAGCAGCCTAGGACATCCTAGGCAGATTTAGATAAAGAGGAAGGTGACTCACAGATTAACACTCAGGTCTGTTTTTGCCTTCCCCATTACTAATTCTCTGACCTATCACCTAACACACTCACCTTGTTGATTCATTCTAGCTACAGTGGCCTCCTAACTTGCTTTTAAGTACATGTCTGTCAGCAACACCTGGCCTCTACAAGTGCTTAGACTCTTGATTTAATTGCTCTCTTTCACAGATGTAAAAGGAACTAGCTCTGAAAGGAACTAGACTTGGGTTTTGACAACACTGTATCTCTGATTCCTCATGTAATCAAGAACATTGGTTATGATCATAAATGAATGCATGATCCATGATCATTGGGTAACTAAATCCTAAGTCTATGTGCGTGTTGTTCCTCTTGTGATCAGTGATCAGTAGAGATGAACCTCTTGAGCATACCACACTCTGCTGCTTGTCTATCCTGGTCCACTCAGTCGGCATTACCTTCAGCTTGTAGACATTCAACCCCTGCTAAAATAACCAAGTTCAAGATAAACATACTTAAGATATAATTTAAGTTAGAGACCACTGCATTTTTACTTGTATTCAGTAGGGGCTTGCTTAATGAGTGCTATGTGTGTCTATGGTAGTGTGTGTTGTGCTGGGAGCTTGTTGAGATACAATATTAGGATAATATGGATGCTGACTGATGAAATTTGCAACTTCATTTACAGTATCAAAAATATTATTGGAAATTTAAAAGACTTTAGGAGTTAAAGAAATATAATTATGTGAAATCAAATCGAAGGTGGTGAAGGCTACATTTGATTAAAAGAAAAAAAAAGATCTTATCCCCACTCCAGTGGCAGGCAAGAGCTGGCTTGTGCCAGCAGCCCAGAAAGTTGTTTGATCTTTCAGGGTTTACAAGAGTCAGGTGAGAAACACAATTAGTATGTAAAACTTAAATGATTTAAACTTATATAAATAAAAACAAGGCAATAAAAACATGAATCCATTAATTATTTACACTTCATCACATTTCACTGTTGTTTTACTATTGCTTACTTATGTCTGTCATTATGATGGGAATAAGCCATGGTAGACTAGTGACCATGTCTCCCCAGGCCCAGTGACATCATATTAGTGGCCTGAAGTCAGCCACGGTGAAGGATTGACACCCTTGAAATCAGCAAGAGCTGAGTAATAGGCTTGCTATTCTCCTGAAGCAAGACTTAGGAGAACAACGGAGAACACTGTCAGCAATGTTTGTTGTGGAATATTTGTTTAACTGGGGAAAGATGTGTTACCTTTGTTTATGCTGCATTTGTTTAACTATGTAAAGATGTATTGCATTTGTTTCACCTTGCCTGCCTAAGGCTCTGATTGGTCTAATAAGAAGCTGAATGGGCAATAGCTAGGCAGTAGTGGGATAGGTGAGGCTGGTGGGCAGAGAGAATAAGGAGGAGGAGGAATCTAGGCTTGGGAGGAGAAAACAAAGGAGAACGAGCCAGCCAGTTAGACACAGAGGAGGCAGGAAAGTAGGACATACAGAATGGAAGGTAAAAGGCCCCAAGGCAAATTTTAGATGAGAAACAGGATACTTTAAGTATAAAAATCAACTAGATACAAGCTAAGCTAAACATCAAGCATTCATGATGAATAATAAGCCTCTGTTTCATTATTTGGGGACTGCAGATCCAAGAAAGCCTGTGACAAGTGTTAATGAAAGTTAAGAGTGTCACCTCTCTATCATTCCAGTTGAGAAAACCTGCAATGTTCTTCCAGTGTCTTCTCAAGGCAGTGACAAAAAATACTTGATGACAATAACCTAAACAGGTAAGGATGAATTCAGGGTCATAGCTTGAGGGCACAATCTGTTGTGACAGGCAAGTCATGGTAGGGGTGGGAGTCAGTTGGTCACATGACATGGACAGTCAGGAAGCAGAGCAAGATTGACCTCAGCTTTCTCTCTCCTTTCTATTCTAGGACCCATGGAGTGATGCCTACCATCACCACTCCATTCAGGAAAGGTCTTCTCTCCTCAGCTCATCCTTCCTGCAAATATCCTCACAGACAAACCCAGAGAAATTTTTCCACGGTGATTGAAGGTTTCCCATTACACTGAGTGTTTTAAAACTACTACATTATTAAGGTACTCACTCAAACCAGTGAGAAGTGATTGAAGCTATAAAATATACCTTTGTTGTTTTACTGATTGGAAATAGCAACTAGCATTCACATCATTCTTGCAACTGCTCATTAATTGTAATCATAGTTTGACCAGGGAGTACAAATGTTTGGCAAAAAAAAAAGAAATCAACAATGAATGTATTATAACTATAAGGAATTTATAATTATAATCAAGGTTACTAAATATTTAATTACTTATAGATGCTAGACAACCTTCATATTAGTTAAAATTCATATATACTATATGTATAATTTTTCATATTTTCTTTTCAGCAAATTGATTTTTAAGTATTTATAACATCCTATAGCTTAACTCTCTCCCCTCACCTATATGATACCTTGTAAGTTGAATCACTTTAAGACCTGACTTTGTAGGAAATTTCGAGGTGAGAGGTTTTTTTTATAATGTATATAGAAATCCTCACAGAACTTCATAAAGAGAGTAAGTAGTTTAGAGTGAGCTATATCCTCCCCTGCTGACTATGACTACATTGATTTAAGTGATATATTAATGACTGTGTATGTGCTAGTAGGCCTTTTCTTTTAGCTCTGCAGAGGAGCAGTGTAGAACCCTTCCTTTGGTAAACCACGATAACTATAAAAATAAATAAATAGCCTATGATTTCCTTATAAGTCGTAAGTTTACATTCCTGTGGTTGAGGGGTGTGCCACACTACATAGTGGCATAGTAAGTGTCGGTGTCCAAATCACCAAGTGACTCTGAGTTAGCTTCTATGTAGCTCCAGGAACAGTCGTCATGGGACACGAAATGGAATTTGCTTACCTTTAGAAGCAAGCGAACATAGCAATACACCTTTGACAGGGCTTCAAACACCTGTTTTGCTCAAAGCTCATGCATCATTAAAAACATATATTTATAAATATTTATATAAACTTTATGTAAACATCACAACCTATTATATTTTTATATGATAAGAGAACATTTGCTCCAGAATGGGTGGTTCATGCCTTTGATTCCAGCACTCAGGAGGTAGAGGCAGAAGGATCTCTGTGAGTTTGAGGCTAAACTGGTCTACATAACTGTTGTAGGAGGAGTGGGACTGCTTTTTGTCCCAGCCGCCCGGCTCCCGGCCACCCAGCTAGCTTACACTCGAAATAACCACACAGAAATTATATTAATTAAATTACTGCCTGGCCCATTATATCTAGCCTCTTTTTGGCCAACTCTCACATCTGATCTAACCCATTTCTACCAATCTGTGTAACACCACTAGGGAAAGACTCCATGGCAGCTCTCTCTGCCTGCCTTCTTTCTCCCAGCGTTCAGTTCTCTTTTCGCTGCCTATCTAAGTTCTGCCCTATCAAAAGGCCAAGGCAGTTTGTTTATTCAACCAATGAAAGAAACACAAATACAGAAGGACCTCCTAGACCACATAACAAGCTCCAAGACAGTCAGGAATACATAGTGAGACACTGCCTCAAAACAAACAAAAAAGAGAGAGCATTTGCTTTTTAAATTTATTTTAGAATAAAGTGACATGAGTCATTATATCTTCTAATATTTCCAAACAAAACTAGTATTTTCTGGCTTTTGGATCATCTTGTTAACATTCCAGGTATGTGCTATGTTACTGCATTTTTGGTAATCCATGTCCTTTTGGCGATTTTAAGACAATTGTTCTATATACACTGGAAGATGCCCTAAGATATATGACTTCCTTACCATATTGGTAAGACCTTGGTGGCACAGTGATAACACCTTCTGTGTCAGTCCAAACAACTTGTTAATAATAACCATAGATGGATGGGTCAGTTCAGTCCAACAGGTGACAGGTTAGAATACACACAGGTGGCTTGCTGGATTCCTTTAAAAGAATTTCCCAGCTTGGTTTTCTGGGGTGGGGGGAAAGAGCGCTTTTCCTGGAAAGCATTGTGTCTGCCGTTTATTTTCTCCACCATTTTGACAAAGCCTGTGTGTGCTAGACTTCTGGGCACCAAGACTATAGTATCTTTCCAGGATTGTCGTTTCTGCCCAATGTGTTTTGGGGATGGAGTTGGCTCTGGAATATCTCTTCATCTGTGTATCCATGATGTCTACTGGCTGAAAGTAGGGAATTAAGTCAACCAGCTGATTGTTTTATTTAAACAACCCAAATAGTTTGGGCAGATTTCCTCCTCCTTGCCTTGGCTGACTGGGAACCGGTTCAATAAGGACTTTGCAGACTGTGAGACTGAGGGCTATGAAACTGACTAGCTTTCATGTGAGTGCGAAAATCCAGCTAAGATTGGACTATATGCTGCAAACAATACTCAAAGTCACGTGAAATGACTACCGCGAACAGTGCAACAAGGAGAAAGGACAGCAGTTTCGGGGCCAGCTTTGCTTCTTGTGTTTCTCACAAGCTTTTAAGAGCCTGACTGTGCTCACTCTTCCTAGTAACTGTTGATCATCAATATGAGTATGTAACTAGCTGTGGTAGCTAATACCTTGAATCCCTATCCTCTGTAGATAGAGATGTGCAGATAATTGTGAATTCAGAGCTCACCAGGGCTACATATTGAGGCCCTGTCTAAAGAAGAAGAAAAAAGAAAAGAGAAGGAAGGAAGGAAGGGAGGAGGGAAGGAGGGAGGGAGGGAGGGAAGAAGGAAGGGAGGAAGGAAGGAAGGAAGGAAGGAAGGAAGGAAGGAAGGAAGGAAGGAAGGAAGGAAGATGAAAAGAAAAACGATGGTGGTCTAATTAACAAGGCTACCAGCTTAATCTACTCAATATGGGTACCCAAATCTGTTTCACTCACAGACCTCAATCTAGTATGGGGATGCACTGTGACCCTGGATTAATTTTTAATTTAGACCTTTAATGTTCAAAAAAAATCATTGAGCAAAGAAAATTAACTTCATTGAGAAACAAGAAAACCATGATGATAATGATGACGATAATGATGATGACGATGATGATTGCAGGAGTGATGATGGTGATAATGGTGGTTGCAATGGCTACTTTCATGAATTAACACAATTGGATCCTACGGTGCCTGGGTATTTGATCAAATATTAATCAAGGTATTTCTGTCAGGGTATTATTTTATCATTTAGATAAGCAAACCTCATAATGTGGATGGTACTCCATATTTTGAGTGTGCCTCTCCATTCAGGTGAAGGCCAGCTACAATAAAATATGCAGCTGTTCACTGTAAGAGAGAGCACTCTTACCTCATTGCCCTTAAACTGAGACATCTGCTCAGATTCATTCTATGGCAGCTTCTAGCTAAAAATCCTTTTCCTCCTTTAAAAAGAAATGTGTTGCAAGGAGAACTGAAACTCGGACCCCATCTAAAGACCTAAGTCTTGCCTCTTAGTGCCTGTGTAACACTGAGTAAGAAACATCTGTTTTTCTGCTTCCCCATCAATTCTATGGAAATACTTGTTATAAGTATTTTAAATTTAACAAGGTTGCGGAGTCACATGGCATTGTCACTGTGAATTTGATTTGTGAATTACATGCATTATATGCAAGGTAAGGCATATAGTGTAGGAGAAAGGGTTCTCCTGATGCTGTCATTGTTAAGCACATCTGCCAGGTACCTTCCTGAGAGATCATGAGTCAATAAATCCAGGAGAGAAGCAAGTCATTGGGTTTTTCTACCATGAACCACAAGTGATCCTGATGCAAATTATCCACATATTATATTTTGAAAAATACTGGTACCAATCATTATCAAATTCAGAGGATGGGTCCTAATGAATATAAAGATTTCTTGACCCAGCAAAAATATATGTTCATTAATATCTATTTCCTTATTCTTTGTGATTAGCTACTTTATTATCTTTATGATGATTATAAAAGTAGAAATTGTTTTCAAACTACTAGCAAAGTAGAAAAATATTTATTGAGAGACTCAGAAACATTTATCAATAGACTCAAAAAAAATCAGAAGTTTTCATCTCATTTTAGCCCTTGGAAAAAAAGTAAGTAGATAGCTTTATTCTCAATGTAATAATAAGAAAACTGAGGATCAGGGTTTGAAAAGCAAATTTCAAATCCCCAGAACCATTTGGAATGGCATTTGAGACTTCTTAAGTCTCAGTATAAGTCTATATATTTTCCATTTTTCGTGATTGTCTTCTAGACAGAGCCGGAGTTGGCCAGAGGACAAAGCATTTGCAGGAGCTTTTAGATTACAGAAGTGACTGTTATGAGTCCTGATGAGTTTCAACTTACAAATCAATGCCTGCCCATTACCAATGTTGCTACTGGATAATTCCTATAAGCAAATCACCAATGCCTGCCCATTACCAGTGTTGCTACTGGATAATCAACAAAAATACCACCCCCACTGCCTTTATCCATCTTCTCAAGTGCTAAAGTGGAGTAGAATGACAGCCATAGCCACCCCTGAGACAGTGCTCTCTGCTGCAGATTTAGAGACTGGGGGGTGATAATATTCAAATCGTCAACTCTATCAAAGACTCCAGAAGGATATGGTATTACCCATGTAAACTGGAAGTGCATTGTAAGCAACTTCCAAAACTCTAGAATTGACAGCCAAAAAAAAAAAAAAAAAAAAAAATTCAAATCGTCTTCCTAACTGGGATCCCCACACAGAGCTCAATTCTATGCCAATAGTGGGGAGTGTAAATAAGCAACTGAATATAAATGTGCTTTAAAAACATTCAGGAAAATACCTCCGGCAAATATAAAGCTAAGCAATCTAAAAGCCTTCTCTTCGGCCAAAGCCTAGCTTGCTTACTATTCTTCCGTATGTGGAGTGTGTGTCCATGCATGCATGTACACGTGTGTGTTGCAAATTAGTAAGAAATGAGACAGGATTATATCATTTCCTGACCAAAAAAAAAAAAAAACCAAAGAAGTCTTAGGGGAAAAGAGAAAGATAACTTCAACCTCAAAGCTATTTTATCTTAGTAGTAGAATAAGACCTATAATAACACTCCAAACTCAAAAGTGCACGATGACATAGAAAAAAAACACATACAAATATAAAAATGAGAAAGCCAGGCAAATTCCGGTGCCAGTGAATCTTTCTCCTACTTGAGGCGCACACACACAGTTTTATTTGCTCCTGCATGCCTGCTTGAAGCTGAGGGGCTACACTGCGCTAGTGGAACAACTTTCAGGAAATGAGGCAACGTCATGGAAACAGAGAACACAGAAAAATGCTCTAAACGCAGAAAAGAAAACTCTCTACACCATGCTACATCCCACCAGTCATAAATCTTTAAAAAAAAAAAAAAAAGCTAGAACAGATGTGTGGCCGAGACCAAAAGAAATTTTCTTTGCACAAATCTAACTGACAGCTGTGATTAGGGCTGTCTGTAAAACTTCTGTCATCGCGTCAGGAAAAAAAAGAAAAGAAAACCAGCATTTCACATGCAGCAATGGGAATTAGAAAATCCATGAGGGAAGCTGCCGAGCTCCAGATTTGGCTGTTATCGGGGCTGAAGTCCACCGCCTTTTAAACCCACCATCACTATGTTTCTGTTATCGAGTTAGCCCCCAGGCGTGTCTGTATGGAAGAACTGAAAACATCACCACTTATTGTGGCTGTTTCTTTTCACTACAGTGGCCACCTTTTTAAGGAACTCATATGGAATCCTGAAATCCATGCACTGCAGATAAACTCTGGATTAACATATTTTAGCATGCAAATGTTCTGGTGGCTCAAGGTGTAGTAGAATATAATGATGGTTTTTTTTAAAAAAAAAAAAAAAGAAGAAGAAGAGCAGGCTTTACAGTCAGATGGTCCAGGTTTATTTTCATCACTCTGTGACCTTGGACAAACTATTTAATCTCTTTGAACCTTTAATTCCTCATCTAAAGAGTGACCTGACAGCATCTACAGACTTCAAACATATTGAGGATCCAACATTACAACTGAGTGTGCATGTGTGTACGAAATGTGTATACACACACCAGGTGGGGACTTAAACTATCACTAGTAGTGTTAGCTACTGTGATTGCTGTTAATTATGGCACTTGCAAGCTATGCACATAAAACTTCCCACATAGGCACATGTGTTTAAAGACTTGGTTCTCTCATTAGTGGAGCTGTTTGGGAAGTTCTAGAAATTTCCCAGGGCAGGGCCTAGCTGGCAAAGTGTTTCTTGAGGAATAGGCCTTGAGGAGTATAGCTTGGCCTGTATTTCTCTGCTTTCTATCCTGTCTAGTTGCACCTCACACTCCTGCTTCAATATACACACTTTTCCCTGCTGACATGACTGTATCCCCTTAGAACATGAGACAAAATGAACCCTTCTTCACCTAGGTTGTTTGTGTCAGGGTTCTGACACGGTGATGAGGAAAGTCATTAATTTAGCCGCTTCAAACCTAGCTTCCAGCTCAGGCGACAGAGGGCACTTGTTAGTTCCAGATTGCTGTCTTCAAGGCATCTTCGTGAGAAAATTATTATATTTACTTCATATATTTCATTGTTTCTCACTGAGCATTTTTTGAGGAAGTTTTACTTATTGGATGGACTGCCTGTTTGGTTTTGAGTACACGTGGGAATATGATCATGATCCATTTCCAAGCCATTCCATCAAGCTCAGATCCCAGAAACAAAAGAACATCAGCTTCTCAAGGCTTTTCATTCGGTTTGTAGAAATCAGTGGATGTTGTTGCCAGTTATTTCCGTGACACTTTGTGCCTTTGCAGGGTTTGGGGGTACAACAGGGCTCTTTGCTGCACTCTTTGATGAGGGCAAGTTTCTGTGTCTCTGAGTTGACTTGGTGGTTAATGTAGGTAAGTGTATGTGTGTGGGGGGGGTGCATATGTGTACTCATGTATATTTTGCATGTTTCCTAAGGTGGGAAGATAATTACGCTTTTACTAAAAGACAAATTCTTTTAACATTAGTAGGTTAATTTTGTTTTGTCACTAAGAAAAATAATAAAGTAGAAAAAGTAGGAATATTTGCAGGACCATTGCTTTGCTCAAAAAAATTTCTTTTCTCCTACATTTTCCTCAAAAGAATTCAAATTCCCTTTTCACTTAACTAATATTGATTTGTTTCAACATATAATAGAATTCGAATTGAGGTTCACATTATACTTCTTCAAACATTTCAGCTTAGAGCTCTTTTGCTTGATAAAATGTATTTTCAGGTATCGGCATGTCTAATTATGTCAGCTCTATCCCGGGTAAAAATGGAACACTTGGTTCCTCTTTCAAAGTCCATAGGGGCAGGGCCAAGCGTGAGCTTCATAAAGACAATGAACTATGTGAGTGCTTGCGTTGCTTTTACATTCCTCAGAACCACAGGTAAATTTTCCAAGCTAATATTTGGAAGGAAATAGGCCTTCCCTCCCTGCACCCTGAGCCCCATGTTGAGAAGGCCACAATCCCAACCCTGGCTCTTCCTCCCTCCACACTGAGCAGCATCTTGGGAAGGCCACAAGCCTAACCCCGGCTCTTTATTTGCCTTGTCATTCCAGATACCTCAAAAGCTGTGTTCATTTTAGCTGATTAACAAAAAGGCAGCTGAAACGCTCAGGATAATAGAATAATAAGGGGACTGACAGCACTTTTCTTGCCAGATAAACATGCCTCGCAGAAGGCTTAACTGTCACATACCTACAGCTTCAGCTGTTGGGGGGAGTTTAGATAACAGCATGCATGTCAAAACTCAGCTGCCAACTCTAAGCTGTCAGCTTTCAAAATTCTGTGTAGAGTGCTGGTCCCGTAGGGCATAAATTCCAAGGCGTAACCAATCTGCCCTACAAATTGACAGCTTATCCTGGTTTTTGGAAAGCCTTGCATTCATGAAGACCCTGGAAATGTAACCGCGGTTCTGGGATGTGAGGGTGGGACTGGAGTGGCAGCTCCCAGAAAACAGCCCACAGGCCATGTGGGTGCTCAATGTGCAATGGTTTCTGAGGCCTCTAGAAAATGCAGCAAACTTCTGCTACATGGCTGTTGGAAAGCAGGCATCCAGCACTTACACTTGTCAAGATTCTCAGGGAGGAAAAACAATGTCCTGAGAGCGGCAACTCCCTCCATGGGTTATCCTTCGATGGAGAAGCAATTTCTCCAATTATGGTGGCAGTTTATCATCAAGCATTACAACATAACCCATATCATTCTATCTTTTCAAAATAAATTATTCATGCTGTTTGAGAAACCACGTGGAAGCTTCAGGTCAAATAATCCTATTTGCTGCTAAACTGCCATGAACATTTTGCTTTCTTTCTTTCTTTTTCTTTTTCTGTTTACACAGGATATCTGCTTGGATGTAACATATTTTTTTTTCTCAAGGTATATTTTCTGTTAAAAAGCATGTCTTTTTTTTTTTAATTTCCCAAGACTAAGTAAAGGGTTGTGGGCTTTGAAAAAAATGAAAATGCTATTTTAAAAAGAAAAAAGAAAGAGATCACATCATATTTTTTTAAAAAGCTCAGCTGATACTGTCACACTAAGCCTTGAATACAGGAAAGAAATTATTATTCGGTGAATCTATAGTATACAGAGTGTGATAGCATTTTCAGTGCGGCATTATATCCTGGTCCCTAAACTTCAAGCTGTGTCACACAGACAGTCTGTTCTATTTTGGCCTAACTCACTTCATCTCTGATATGACCATATTGTTTAGGACTATAGGAAGAATTAGTTAGCACATAGCTATGGAGTATTTAGTAAATGCTTACTATTAACTTCAGGGGTTGCTGGTTGCTTGCTTAGTTTTTCAGATAAGATCTCACACTATAACCCAGGTCAGACTGAAGTTCATAGCACCTCTTAGATGGGCTTTCTGGGGTGGAGTTACACCTGAGTCGTGAACCCAGCTTAATCATTATGTTTTTACACATCTAGATAATGACATCCTCCAAATATAATCTTATACTAGTTTATTCTGTTTTAATAAATCACAAGAGAGTCAGCAAGCACAGCAATAAGCTGTGGTATTTCTGAGATGTGTGTCACTAACACATGTGCACCTAAAAGTAATCAGTGCTGGTCAACTACAAGCCATCATGTTCCTTAAAAAAAGGGAGAGCTTGCCACCTTACTTGGGGCTTACAAATGCTTCAAAAGCATCAAGGAAAATGCTGCATCCCTGTTCTTACTCACCCTATTGCGTGTCCGCACCCATCCGAGCTCAAGCGGCTCCTCTTATTTTGCCAATCCACCTCATTTCCTTCATAAGATGCACACGTATCTGATACTCCTACTGATTGTATTTTATTTGTTTACTGACTACCCAATTCATATTCATACATTCCTATATTGTCATCTCCTTCCCACTCACGTAATTCGTGGTAAAACATGCCTAGGGCTCGTTCATCTGTCAGCGTCATGAGAAGGGAAGCAATGCACACAGACTGGGTGAAGCAACTGGCAGGGTGACAAGGGAAAGTACAGGCAGTAATCACAGAAATGGAAATAATGACATGGGTCAATTGTCAAGGTGAAACGCCACATTTATGAGGCACCATTGTAAAAGTAGAAGGATGGTTATCAAAAAGTAGTATGTCCACTCTTGCCATTGTTCTCAGAGAGTTAATATTGGAGTAAAACCTGTTTTATAGAGCTACATTATCCTGATATTCAGTTGAGAACCTTTATCTGTAATTAATTAAAGTTAAGATTCGAGATTAAATTTTGGCCTTCTGATATATAAACTCTACAAAAACATTGGTCCCAGCTTGTTACTTGGTGACTTTTCCGATTCTATGGGAACTTTGCATGTTCTTTCTGCCACAGGCTAGCTTCCTTTTCTCTAATTCTGGAAGAAAGACTGAAACAGGTATATATGATTTTACAGATACATTGGTCAAATACAGCTAAGAAATTGTATTGAGTCAAACTATACCTTGGATAAAACATATGCATACCCAATTAGAAAAGCTAATCTTTGGTTTTAGATATTCATACACAAATATCCTCTAACAATCAAAATAACCAAAACGAGATCTAGTTTGTAGCTATGTACAGAAGACTTCTATACAGGAGACAGCTGCATATTAACCAAAATAATGTAGAGAAATGACTGATGGCTTCATTTTCAAGAGACTGAATCTAGAAAACATTTCTCCAGACACAATTTTCCATTGACAAAATTCAAGTGGAAGGTAAAAAAAAAAAAAAGGCCAAATGGCTTGAGATGCACAGTAATAAATCTTCATATATTCTTTCTAGAAGATATTTCAGGAGAGTGGACTTTGACATGGCAATCCGAGGCCTTCCAGAGGAAGTATTCCAAGCAACATGAAGTGTTGACTACTAATCTTTTAAGACTATTATCTAGAACAGTCTTGACTCAAAGAACCCAGCCAAAATCCAAAGAAGAGACACTGACATGTGACCTTTAGTGTCAGTAGTGAGAATGTTCAAGGACTTGTGGATAGCCTTACTCCGTAATACAGTCGCTCCATGGTCTTAGAGATACTTTGGTTAAATGCAGCAATGCAATTTTATTAAAAGTCAAGATAAACCCTGGATAAAATGTGTGCATAACCATTTAGAAAATTAAGAGAAATGATGAGTTACTCTTTTATATAAATAAATATAGGAGTTTTCATGAAGTGATTTTTGTGACTTTGTATATTAAATAATGCCCTTCCCAAATTCATATGATGAATTTGTAACCTCTGGTACTTCAGAATGTGAGATAGTTGGGCACAGGTCTTTCAATAGACAATTAAAATAACATCATTAAGGTTGGCTCTAATCAAACATGGGTGACATCTGTATAAAAGGGAACATAAGATATTTCAGAGAGGAAACTATTGATCATTACAGATTCTGGGAGACAGAAGATTACTGCCTTCATTTCTAAACCCATTGGTGAGCTCACTACTTAAATGACTAGTTCCACAGTATCCATACAGTCTTACAGAAGGTCATAGTTAACCTCTGTAGGTTACAATAAAATAAAATATAAAACATAAATATTACTTGAGGGAGGAGGATGGATTAGTAGGATTGGAGAAAGAAAGGTAAGAGACGATAGGGAATGAGAATAGCCAGAATGTGTTATATTCATGTATGAAACTGTCAAAAATAAATTCAATTAATAAAAAAATTTATTCAAAACATTTTTTTGCAATTCATCTGTTTCCCTGTTCCCTGTTCTTCAAGCCCACATACTCAAAGATTAAGTGTAATCTCCACTGGCCTATCACATTTAAGACATCCAAAGATTCAACTGTCCTTGGGCTCCTAAGGTTCAATTCTTCCATCTTATTCATAAATATCTACAGTGGTGGATTCACATAACCACTCAAACTGTAATACTGAGAACATCACTGACTCCTTTAAATTCTTAATTGAGTATATACAACCAATTCAGGGTATGGATTCTCTTTCTCCTTAATATTTGAAAACACACACACACACACACACACACACACACACACACACCTGTGTGATTCTTGCTTATCTTTATTAACTAAGTTACTTTAACTATTTCTTCCTAGCCACCCTTTTCTTTGACTTTTACTGCCTCCTAACTCATCCTCCATACAGTTACCAAAGTTCTCATGGTAAAATATAATTTAGCTGAAGACTCTTTCTTGGTTAAAATCCTTTTATGGCGCTACAAGAAAACACCTCCGATCTGAAGAAGTCCAAATTCCTTAATATTCAAGGGATGCCATTCTCTTTTCTTGAATAATTCTTACTCCTTACTTCAAAACACACTTTTGGAAGCCACTTTGTCAGAATGCTGCCAATTCTCTTCCTGGTTTGACTTTCCAACTTCTATTACTCATGTCCTTTGTAGGTACTGTTCCTAGCATCCTCCCCACCGTAATTTTTACATCTGGTGTGGTCATGCATATGTTCATCTCTCACCCAGGGCACTCAGCTATGAGAGACCAGCTATTTGACTTAATATCTTGGTCTCATAGCTTCCATTTATCAAATATTAGCTAAACAGAGTGTTCCATATTATTAAAATTTCACTGAAATTTTCAATTAAGTTTTAAGAAAAAAAAAAGAGCAATGTGTCTCCACGCCTTGACGTCACCTGGAACAACAGGAAACACTTTCCTATATGATCTGTGTCCACACACATAGCAGCAGACCCACTAGTTTGGAAAGAAGATCTTGCTCGTTTGCTGACTTGAAGAAATCGGGAAGCCAACTCAATGGTGATAATGGGAAGGGCCTTTATCTGTGTTTAGCCCTGGAAATACTTCTGCCCGGTGAGAAGCAGAAACACAAAGCTGTATGATGTAGTCAGGATTCCTATTGCTTTGAAGAGAAACCGTTATAAAGAAAAGAATTTAACTGAGATGGCAGCTTACAGTTTCAGAGGTTTAGTCCATTATAATCATGGTGGGGAACATGGTGGTCGGGAGTATGGTTGTGTGCAGACAGACACAGTGCTGGAGGAGCTGAGATTCCTACATATTGAACAGGCATGGCTTGAACATATATGAGACATAAGAGCCTGCCTCCTCAGTCACACACTTGCTCCAAGAAGACCACACCTACTCCAACAAGGTCACACCTCCTCATAGTGCCACTCCCTTTGGAGGTCATTTTCTTTCTAGCCACCACAGTGCCCTTTAAATTTACCAAGCTGTCAGTAAATGAACAAACACATGTGCAGGCATGTAAACTCTCAGGATCATGACTCCAATAGTCAGCAGTCTATCTGGGGGGCAGATATGATTCTTTTCTTTTCTTTTTGTTTATTTCTTTGTATATATAAGAGAAATGGCTTTTAAGGGAAATTAAATAAAACAATTCCCTGACTGTACAAACCAATTGTCTTTATTGTAATACATTTCACCTCCCTAAAATAAGTTTATATTTTTTAGACAATATAAAGGACATAGTTTAGAATTTTCAATTTAAATCATGTTTTAAAAAAACATATTAATTGTAATAATTTTTTATTCAAATACCTTCTTACTAACAAAACCTAACACCAGCTCTTTGGGGTTTTGATAACTTCTTTTTATGATTTCTGTAAAAACTGAAAGATGTCATCCCACTCAGCATTGGATAAGAAGAGCACACACAAGAGTGACTTCAAAGTCTTTTCAGTTGACTTTGTCTCATAACGCATCTTTGCTGCTTCATTTAGGTGACTCTTTCAGGTTTTCTCCCACAGGAAACCAAAAGCAAAATATACTTGTCCTTGTAGTTTCGTAACTGTGGACTTTTCTCTCTTCTTTTAGATAATCACTTTTTATTTGTTAAAAAAAAGAAGAAGAAGAACCGATTTACTGTACAAGATACTCTGCAGAAATTACTTCTTTTAATTATTTATCTTGTAAAAATTTACTTTTACTCTTCATTCCATTTTATAATAAAATTCAAATTTCTGCTGATACAAACTAAAAGAACAGGAAGCAAGATGTGCCCTATCATCAGGAAGAAATCTGATATCTCTGACCACTTGGGTATTCTAGACACAGTCAAAACCATAAAGATAAGGAATCTGTTTTGTTTGGCTTTTCTGCCCTCCTATCACTGCTGTTCTATGAACCCTTCACAATATTCATAGTATATGTCAGACTCAACTCAACCAACATAATTCTATCCCCATAAATCCCTACAGTAAATGTTGATAACTACAATGATCTGGCTGACCCCGACCAGCGGAATGAACAGCCAGACTCAGGATTCTTCCCGATCACGCTTTATTGGAGAGCACTCGGTTGAGGAAAAAACGAGAGGCAAGAGAGCCTCTAGGTTGAAGGGAGAGTGGAGGCGAGAGAGAGAGAGGTCTAACATGGCGGCTGCTTATATAGGGAGATATGACGCAACTCGGGCCTTGATTGGCTGCTAAGTCCCGCTGGCACCAGAATTCTCGGGATTGGCTAGGGACACTTAGGTCATTTGCGCATGCGGGAAGCACCTGGATGCTCAGTCCTGAAGCATTGCCATATATGGAATTTGTTTACCTCCAAACTGCGAGGATGCAAGCGTATGGCTCCCTGCACAATGATCAACAAAATCAGTTATAATCAGACCACACTACAGACTTAGACTGTCTACAATGTCAAATTGGCAGTCACTAAACTGATATTCTTTCCCTATACACTAAGAAGAGCGAGTGCATAGATATTTATATATACCACCTTTTGTAGTTTCACAAATTAACTTAAATTAATATTTGTGTTTTATTTCACTGAGCATAATTTTCATAAGATTGCGTTTAGACATAGAGCAGCAACTCAACTCCACAGTTACAGTTTCTTCCTTGCTTTAATATAGAACTCTCCAGAACGCATTAACACATCATTTAATTTAGCATCAATTTAGTTGAGGCATGATATAATTTCAAAGTGTATTAGGAACTTATCCACATTATAGTGTATTATTCTATATATCAAACAACCCAAAATTGATAGTATTGAAACAGTGATTCAGTATTTCTCATCATCTTGGAGCCTTGCTCCAGCCCTCTCCAGTTCTGCCTAGTCTTAGTTGTGTGGTCACACCGACGTTTAGGAGTAATAAGACTAAAAGATCAACAGTGGCCGTAAGCACATGTCTAATAGAAGTACTGGTCATTAGCTGAAGCAATTCAGTCATTGTCTACATGAACTCTTATCTGACCGTAGGTTAGACACTCTGTCTCCATGGTGGTCTCACTGTAGAATGTTAAAACAGAACTCGCAAGACCTGATGGGCCCCAAGCTTTAGAATTTGAAAATGATATCTCTGCTGGCTTGTTATCTAAAGACTTATAAAAACATATCTACTAGTCCATGTTTAAAAGGGTGAAGAAAGTCTTCGCCTCTCAATGGGTGTCCACACCAGGAGAAGAATTTGAAGCTAAACATTTTTTCCAGCTCATTTCACTTGTGAACTCATTTATAAAAAAATTTCAAATGTTATTCTACAAGTATAGATAAACAAACTCTAAAAACTTTCCAGAAAAAAAAAAAAGATCCTTTCTAGAGAAGCATTTAAACAAGCAATTGGCTACCTCCTAGATTCAGTTATATCTTACTTTTATGTTCCAGATTGAACTATGACCAGAAAATATAGGCAAGGCTCTTTCTAGGGTATGGAAAGTCCTGAACAAATATTGTAGGAGGGCCTTTGATTATATAAACAATGTGAGTCACCCTGTCAGCATTTGAGTGTCATTCTAGAGATACAATCTCACACTACCCACTAAAGGAAAACATTTTATCATTTCTCCTGATTTTCCTGTTCCCCAAGGCATCTGACCATCTGCGTGACATTCTTTCAACCTGCTTCTCAGTGAACAATGGCATACAAGCTTGGTATTCCTTTGGCATGGAAGATCTCTCTAACTAGGAGCCCTCTGTAAAATGCTAGATTCCACTTAAGGACAACTGCAGGAAATTAGTAGTCATCAGGAGCAACTAACATTTTATATAGGAATGGAACATTGGGTCAACACCACCATGCCACAATAAATGGGTCAACCTCCCATTTATTGGATTGTCAATTTGAAGAGACCATCTATATACTTCTCACATGTCTTCATTTACTGCAGGGACCTTAGTCCTGCAGTATCCCACTGTTCTTGGCCTAATTCTTTTCTTCTGTCCCCCTCTCTGTCAACCCCTCACTCTTGCTTCCTGAGATCACTGACCATCAGAATGAGGTAGCCACACCCAACCATTCAGATCCTACTTTCAGGAGAATGCCCCATTGAAGACATTGATATAGTTCTTTCCCCTGAACCCTGTCTGATCCAGAAGTTCCGATGAAATAACTAAACTTCAGAGTGAACTTTTGATGAGGATACTGGATCATCAGGTAAAGCCTGATTCCCCCACACAAGCTCTCAGACTCAACTGAACAGTAATTGTTTGTATGGCCTTTTCAGGGACTCCTAGGAATTGAGCAATAACTTAGGGAGTGGCTGGGTTTGGAACTCACATCCATGTTATCTCTTCTTCTTCTCATCTTCCCTCCACTTATTCTACATGCTAAAATTGAACTCTTTAATAATATAATAACCACAGTCCTCTCATTTATACATCCCAGGTATGCCACCACACAGAATTTAACCTAATTCAATAACTAGTGGGAAACTATAGGTTAAGAGTTCGGCATGTTTTGAGTTTCTCAGTGAGACATCAGAAATAAAAAACAACTCTTCTTAGATCTAACCCTAACCCCTAACACTAAACCTAATCCCTAACCCTAACCTTAATCCTAACCCTAACCCAGTAACAATGTGTGTGTGTGTGTGTGTGTGTGTGTGTGTGTGTTTTACTGGGGACCACACTAGGCCTTGCATGTGCAGAAGCATATAGTGTATTACTGAGCTCAGCCCATAGTTTAGCAGTTTCCTAGGTTCAACACCAAAGTCATGATCAATGACTAAGGAATAGTTAATGATAGACTTGACCAAAGTTAAAAGCTTTTGGTCTGGAAAGACAAAAATCTAAAGAAGAGGAAGATAAACTGCACATTGAAAAAAGAAGATTTTTTTTCACAAGACACATCTGATAGGGGGTTTTGTCCAAAATATACAAAGAAATTTTAAAACTCATCAACAAGAAACAAACAAAGACTCTCCCAGTGATTAGCAAAGAGAGTGAAGAAGACAAAAACATGACAAATAAGCATGAAAAAATAGTGTTCAACATCATGTGTAGGTCAGGAATTGCAAATTATAGGATAGATAAGGATCCCATGCACCAATGCACACCTAACAGAACTATCCAAATCCAAAACACTTCTGTACCGAATGCTTGTAAGGATGTGAAGTAGTGGGAAGCTTCATTCATTGCCGCTGGAAATGTAAAATTCTACAGCCAATTCATTGGTTTCTGTTGAAATTAAACATATTCTTACCACATGTGGTAGTCTGCATAAGAATGTCCCTCAGAGACTCAGGTATTTGACTGGTGATATTGTTTGGGGAGCTGGCACAGCCTCCCTGCAGGAAGTTAAGTCAGTGAGGACAAACTTTGAGGGTTGATGACCCCGCCCCACGTATAGTTCATCCTCTCTGCTTTCTGCATGAGGGTGGCAATGCGATCTCGAAGCTTCCTGTACCTGTCACCATGCTTGCCAGTCACTGGCAGTATCTCCCCACCATGCTGGACTCTTCTACACCAAGAACCACAAGCCAAAATAAAGTCTTTCTTCCATAAGCTGATTTTGGTCATGGTGTTTTATCACAGGAACAGATAATAGCTGATACACCACACAATCTGGCAATTCCACCCCATGCTACTTACTTAAAGAAGTTGAACATGTTAAGACCATACAAGACCTGGCACACATGTTCACAGCAGCTTTATTCGAAATCGCCAAAACTTGAAGAAATCGAGTTGTCTTCTGGAGCAGAATAAAGAATGAGCTCTGGTACATCCAGACAGTGCATTATCAGTCAGCACTAAACTAAAATGTGTTATCAAGCCAGGAAACAAAGGCAAGAAGCACTCACTGAAGAAAAAAAAAGGAAAAGAAAAAGAAAAAAAAAAAGCCACAAGGACACATACTGGTGAATACAATTCTAATACATTCTGGATCAATTCAGGCACACAGATCAATCCTAGGTCCATTATTTAACTGTGTTTGCCCTTGAGTGAGAAGCTTAAAGTCTTCTCATCCTATAGTCTCCCATACATGAAATAGGACTGAAAAGATTATTCTGATAATTAGATAAAATGCATGCAAAGAGCATTTGCTATCTCTTATATGATAAGCATCCCAGGGAACACTCTCAAAGACATGAAGAAATTAAGGCATGGCAGGGCGTCCCCAGTTCTCACTCTAGTGAGGACTATACAACCAGTAACATCCATGCCTTTCTTTGTTCATAATGAGTAATGTGGTTTGATCAGGTGTTTAAAATTTCACAGGGAAATTCCACTGAAATCTATTGTAAAAATAAAGCCCTTCAGACACCGTGGCGAGGGTAAAGAACCTGTCAGTTTCTTGTAACCGCGACCTCTGCAAAGATCAAATCCTGGTATTAGTCAGCTTTATTGCTGTGATGAACATCACAACAGGAAGTCACCCAAGGCCTCAGCAGTGCTGTGTCTGGTGCAGAGTTCTTCTTAGAGAGCCCTATTCTATATTGATCTCATCTCAGGAGTGGTATAACTACCCTTGGGGAAGTAAAATACACAGAGCTGTATGAGCCAAGCCTGGCACCAGGATTCATGTCTGTAGGATATGAAATGCTAAAGAGGCTAAAGGGACAAGGAAGTTAGAAAACATACTTCCATTGCAAAGGGGTGGAGGACTAACTCCCTAGGAATTACATACAAAATCTGGTCTCAAAAGTAATGTGGTGATGTTTTGTTTGTGCTTTAACAAATAAAACTTGCCTGAAGACCAGCGTGCAGAGTGAGCCATTAGTTAGCCACAGAGTCGAGAGAGTGGTGGCACACACCTTTCTTTAATCCTAGCACTCTGAAGACAGAGGCAGACAGATCTCTGTGAGTTCAAGGCCACCCTAGGCTGCACAAGATTGAATCTGTCTAAAAGAGAAACAGAGCTCACACAAAGGTGATCCCAGCACTTGGGATCCTACGCCTTTAATCCCAGCTCTAAGGAGGTAGAAACGGGAGTGATATGGCTGGGCAGAGAGAGGAATATAAGGTGTGAGGAGACAGGAGCTCAGGATTCACTCTGAGATTTCTTAGAGATGGTAATCAGTCTGAGGACTTGTAGAGACAGGGTACCTCACTCGGTCTGAGGATTTATTTCATAGAGCAAAGAACTAGCGACTGTTTGCTCTGCTTCTCTGATCTTTCATTTTCCCCTATATCTGACTCAGAGATTTTATTACTAAAACCAATTAAAATTCACAATATAAAAAGTCATAGAGGTTTTTTTTAACATAATGAAAAGTATAACCATGATTTACCTAAAATTGACAGAAGCCTCCTACAAGCTTCCCTAAACAGAACTCAGAACACTATGGACTATTAGGCTCAGAGCTTCCCTGAATCCCAAGCTGCTACCATTTTTCCACTTTTAACAGGTGCAAAATCCTTTTGATGTGAATCCAGGATAGTCTTCCTGTGAGAATTTTTAAAAAACAGAATTACATGGATAATTTCAAAAGCATGACATGGGAGAGATATAGCAAAGGCATAGTTGTTTCTGGATTTGGTGAGTGAAGTAGCTACAAGCAATGCATTTAATGAAGTATAAATTCAGAACTTTTGAAGCAAACCAGAATTCAGATATAAATTAATGCATAGTTATAGATGATTTAAATGATACTTACAGTACTCTTTCTGGTATTTTATTTATAAAAGACTTGGAAAAGACGTTAAAAATATTCAACCCACAGTTATTTATTGAGGCTCAAGTGTGGACCAGCAGTGTGTATCTCCCTTCAACCCTGCTTAAGTTAATCATTAAAATTAGCATACTCGGATTCATATTTCAGAAATAAAACTTCCAAATTATAGACAATCTGATCAGAAAGAATATAAACAAGGACAGGAATTGCAAATGTACACATCTACTTCTTCAAAACATGGAAAGAGTATAAGCTTATAAAACCTACAGTGTGAGACAATATTCATAACTGGGTAATTTAGACAATTACCTGATGACTCTTCTTGGATGGGATAGATGCTAATGTTAATAATACCATCTTTCAACATCTTTTAAGCAAATGCTAGTATTTCTATAAAGACACTGGGTTATTTCACTGGACCCATTGACCTGTCTCTTTCTACTTTTCCTTCTTCTAAACATGGGCTTTCCTGTCTTAGGACAAACCTGTTCCAAATGCTATGATTCCTGACCCACCTTCTCTATTCTCTCCCAGTGCTCTCGGATGAGATGGAGCCTCTGAGACCTCAGTTTAAATGATTCAGTAGCAAGAGTGACTAGAAGAACTGACATTATGTATCCACTGTCAGAAGAGTGTTACTTTATCAGTTTTCTGGGAGACCTTTGTGTTTGCTGTGTGTTGGAGGTTGGTGTCTCTTGCTGTGATAGAACACCAAGACTAAAGGCATAACCACAGCTCTAGTTGGGAAGAAAGAGATTTATTTCAGTTTTGGGGCTATAGTTCATCATCCATGGAAGCCTAGCAGAAACCTGGAGGAGGGAACTGAAGCAGAGGCCCTGAAGGAACACTGCTTACTGGCTTGTTCCCTATGAATTACTCGGTTTTCTTTTTCTTTCTTTCTTTCTTTTCTTTCTTGTCTTCTTTCCTTCCTTTCTTCTTCCTTCTATGATTTTTAAATAGTTACATTTCCTCCTTTCCCTTTCCTTCTTCCAACCTCTCCTGCATTCTCTCCCATCAAACCCTCATGTGCTCTGCCTTTATTCCTTCTCAATTTCAAACCCTCTTTTTATATTATAATTGTTACATATATCTATAAATGCATAAACATATAAATAATTAAACCTGCTGAGTCTACTTAGTGTACTTATATGTGTATTATTTCAGGACTGATCATTTAGTATTAGATAACCAATTGGAAGCTCATCCCTAAGGAAAACTAATTCTCTCTTTCTTAGCAGTCTTTAGTTGCCTGTAGTTCTTTCTCTGTGTGTGGTTCCCATTTTCCCCTTACACGTCAGCACATTAACGCTGTTATTATTCAGAATCTGTTCAAGAAGCCATATTGTTATAGGATCAAAGGAGCAGTCAATCTTTTTTTTCTGTCTCACCAGTCAGCTCCCAAAATTAATTATGAAAGCTTGGCCTTAGCTTAGGCTTGTCCCACTAGCTCTTATGACTTAAACTAGCCCATCTTTTTATTAATATATGTTGTATCACACAGCTTTTACCTCTCTCCCATTCTGTGTCCTGCTTGTTTGGCATCTCCATGACATCTTCCTGTTCACCTTAGTTAATCCCCTATTCCACTCTTTCTGCCTGAAAGTCCCACCTATACCTCCTGCCTAGCTATTGATGCTCAGCTTGTTATTAAACCAATCACAACAATATATCTTCACACAGTGTACAAGTATCCCACAGCATTTCCCTCTTTTGTGTAAATAAAAAATAAAGGGTTTTACTCTAACACAGAAAAACTATATATAATAAGAACAACTATCAAGTAATAATTACATTTACAATGTTCAGTCCATTTGAATTTGGAAATTTTGAAGAAAATACTCTACTATCTATCCTATCTTAGAGAGTCCAAAGTTTTATACCTAAACTATTTTTAATCATGACTTGTACTACTTTTTATGATAAAAAGATATCATAAAAATATCTTTTTAGACCTTAAATATTTTCTTAGATAAATAACTTATTCTTTTATGTTTCCCAACCTTATAAACTTTACATCGCTTATGTAAGTTTATTTTCTGATTTTGGTAACAAGAAAAACTATACCTATGACTATCTAGTTTTCAACCACATCGGAGACCCAAGAAGGATATACTATTACCTGAATAAACAAGAAATGCAGTGCAAACAACTTTCAAAACTATGGAAACAACTGGCTGCCTGGACAGTCATCCAAGTTTCCTCTGCAGTGATGAGGCATGCATCTTTGGCCTACAGACCAAGAATATCTGACAGACTTTATTGTGAAGCAGAAATTTTGAAGGACTGTCCTACCTTGTCTTGTGAAAATTCAACAGTTGCTTTATTTTTGGGTCCTGCTTATCCAACTTAATTTGGACAGCACACTGTCAGCAGTCAAGACAAAAGCAGTTTCTTTTCCAGTGGCTAACTTTGCCACTATAAGAGCAAACTCTATATGGAGGCTTTTCAATGCCCATCATCCTTTTTTGAAGTAAATTGGTGCTGCCAGGAGCAGATGTGTTTCACTATTATTAAAAGTCTAATATTATTAGAACATTTAAATACCATATTCTGTAGGTCTTTAAAGTGTTTGAAGACCATGCATTTATTTAAAATATATCTCTGTTTGACCTTGAAAACATACCTGAGTATAAGTTGGATTGTTATAGAAGACTATTAACCTGTCTTTCTTTATTATCCTAAATAGCTTTCAAGGACTAAAACTTTACATTACATTTTTAAATGAGCTCCATGGGGGAAATATCTTAAACAAGAATAGAAACATATATACAGTGTAACAAAAATAACCTTAAATTTGTATCAGTATGCAAAAACCCATACCAATGTAAAATATTTGAGACTAGTGGCTATTCAAAAGTAGATTCAACAATATACCCTTTTATCCCAACATTTCTATACTAACATACATTTCCTGTCATCTAAGACACAATCCCTCAGTGATATGGGAAGTCCTTCTGTATACGTATTGCTTTTATTGATTAATGAATAAAGAAGCTTCTTTGGCTTGTAATAGAGCAGAGTAGAGCTAACTGGAAAAACTAAACTGAATGCTGGGAGAAAAAAGGCACAGTCAGTAAGATTCCAAAAAGCCACCAGAGGAGAAAGATGCAAGCCGCCAGCTGGAACCTTGCCTGTAGGCCACGAGCCTTGTGGTAAAATATAAAATAATAGAAATGGGTTAATTTAAGATGTAAGAGCTAGCCAATAAGAAGTTAGAGCCAATAGGCAAAGCAGTGATTTAATTAATACAGTTTCTATTTCTAGTCAGGGTGGTCAAGATTGAACTAGCAGCCATCATCAACAATTCAGCACATATCTTTGTCTTCTGGCTCTTGAAGAATTCTGCCCCCTATTCAATGATGTTCTAGGAGCCTTGGGTACAAGAGTTATATCGTATGTATGCTCTTTAGTTCTGAGCACCCCACGATCAGTCATTCTGTATATTTTGACAAGTTGGGATTTCTGCTACTTAAGAGAAAAGTTTCTTTGATGAGGAATGAGATATAAATTTTTCTGGGGCTGGAGAGATGGCTCAGTGATTAAGAGCATTGACTGTTCTTCCAGAGGACCTGAGTTCAATTCCCAGCAACCATGTGGTGGCTCACAACCATCTGTAATAAGATCTGGCACTCTCTTCTGGCCTGCAGGCATACATGGAGGCAGAATGTTGTATACATAATAAATAAATAAAATCTTAAAAAAATTCTGTAGTTACTAATATAAGCATTTGGGATGCAATTGGGAATTTCACTAGTCTTGTAACGTGGTGGTAGTAGGTTCTTCTCTAAGATCAATGACCTCTATAGCCATAAGTAGTTGGCTAGGTTTCTAGTACCATGCATACTTTGCCTTCTTTGGAACAGGCCTGAAGTCCAATTAAACCACTCTTGGTTACCACCAAAACATGAGTGCCACTATTGCACATTTAAAAGTATCTTGCAGGGTTGGGCATTGCTTTGGTTAACAGGCATTGTAGCTGAGTTGGGCTATTGATTTCTTCTCCACTTTAATAGCTTGCATGACATATCTGGTAGTATTAAAGCTGGTCCTTGGGAAGGAGATTTGCAGGTCAGATCCAGGTCAAGTCTTCCAAATCCTATGTCTGAAGTACATTTTTTTCTTCAGTAATAGTGACTTACATTCAGGCTCTGGGAGGCAACCAAGGGCAACTGCAATAGCCTATAAGAGTTTTAGTTTCACTGGAAACAGCCTAAATGTTCATCAACTGAAGAATGAATAAAGAAAATGTGGTACATTTAGACAATGGATTATTACTTGTCTGTTAAAAATAATGACATTTTGAAATTTGTCAGGGAATGGATGGAACTACAAAAGATCATCCTGAGTAACAGAACCCATACCAAGAAAGACAAACATGATATGTACTCACTTATAAATGGATATTGGCCATAAAGTAAAGAATAATAAGGCTACTATCCACAGACCCAAAATGCTAAGTAACAAGGAAGACTCAAGAGGGGACACATGAATCTCACTGAGAAAGGGAAATAGAATAGACATTATAGGTGGACAGGTCTGGATGGGGAGTGGGCATGGAAACAGGAGGGCTCATATGGGTAGGATGGAGGGAGAGAGTACTGGGGAAAACAATTGGAATCAGGGGCATCTCTAGGATGAGCTAGAAAGCTGGTGCAATGGAAATTCCCAGGAATCTATAAAGATGACCCTAGTTAACACTACCAGCAATGGGAGATATGGAGCCTAAACTGGCCATCTCCTGTAACCAGGCAAGACTTAGAGTGGAGAGCCAGGAGGTGGTGTTGCACACCTTTAATCCCAGTACTCAGGAGGCAGAGGCAGGCAGATCTCTGTGAGTTCGAGGCCAGCCTGGTTACTAGAACTAAGGCTAGTTCCAGGACAGGTTCCAAAGCTACAGACAAACCTTGACTTGAAAATGCCATCAATTGGTGGACCCTCCCTCCAACATCAAACATCAATCAAGAAAATGTACCATAGCTAAAGTCAATGGAACAACGCCTCTTTCCCAGGTGATTCTCATTGGTGTAGGGTGACACAAACAAACCAGCCAGTATGCTTTGAGAGTTAAGTTGGAAACTTACTCTCTAGTACAGCAATGTAGAGAGGTCATTAAATGATGAGGACTTTTGCCCTGGTAAGTGTATTAATGTCTTCATCATGGGAGTGGACTCAATGCAGCAAGAATACTATCACTATAAAAGGAGGCTCGGTGCCAATTCTCTCTTGATCTTTTGTCTCTTACTATAGAAAAATGAAGTATTTTCTTCAACCTGAGACTCCCCAACTCTACAAAGAGTAAAAAGTAAATTTCTTCTCTTCACAAATTACAATCTTCAGAACTTGTCTCATAACTAAAATTTGCACTGTTCAGTCAGTGTTTCTCCATTTCTGCCCCGCCCCCCAGGTCCTACTACTCTCTACTGGTTCTACCACTCTCTATCTTTATGAGTTTAATTTGATCTTATTTAGTACTTGCGTTTCTGAGTCTGACTTATTTCTCTAAACATAGTGTCCTCCAGGTCTATTCAAGCTCCCAACTAGGGCAGAACTTCCTTTTTTGATAAACAACATGTAACTATCCATGTGTGTAAATACTTAAGATATTATGAGCTTTTTATGCATTTGTCTTGGGTTATGTCCTTATCTTGGCTACTATAAATAATACTGCAGTGAACATAGAGCTGTGACTATCCCAAGATGTTTCTTTTATTGACTCTGAACAGATACTCACAAATGGGACTACTAGAGTGTATAGCAGATCAATTTTTGGAGGAACTTTCATATTACATGCTGCTTTTCATCATGGCTGAACTATTGGACGAATTTATATTCCCACCAAAAGTATGCAAGGGTTCCCTTTTCTCTGCCTCTCATAGCATTTGGTATTCCTGTGTTTTGTTTCAATGATGCCCATCCTAATGGATCCATTCGGTAGCTCTTTGTGGTGTTGGTTTGGACTTGTTTCATGATCAGAGATGCTTAGGCCTTTTCATATCTACCTGTAGGCCATTTCTATATTTTGTTCAGAGAACAGTTTATATTCAGGGCTTCCTTCACTTTTTTTAAAAATCAGGTTACCAGTACTTCTGTTCTACAGTGAGTCAGATCAGATTTTGAAGTCACTAGATTAATTTTGTTGGTCATCACTCCATGAAACAGAAAGTCCAGGGACTCCTTCCTAGCACCCCTTAGAACACACAATCTCGACTGGGCTTTTGTGTTGTTGTTGTTGTTGTCCACAAGAAGTGAATTTATTTTGACTCAGTGGAAAATAATTCTCATAGGTTATCCTCCCCAGCAGCATGGGAGCTCTTCTCTGCAAGCTAAGTATTTGCTGGCATGCAAGACTAGCTGCACACAGATGGAGTGTAAACCACCATATCTCACCACAGATGCCGTGTCTTAGAGAATAGGAGCTGTGAGGGGTGACAAGTGTTGGGATGCACTGAGGTACCAATTACTAACTATTTAAAGAGAATACCACCTCCAAAATGGAACACAGTTCATGATGATGACAAAGTTGGTTCTGTTGGAGGAGTCAAGGAACCCCACACTCCCCATGGCAAGCCTTTATAATCTATAATAATCACAAGTTTATTTGGGAATTTCTTGTCTAAGGATGAGCTTAAAGTATTAATTAAGTCACTGTATATGTGTGTTGGAGTCGTTCATGTCTTGTTTGTAATATATACTTGTCAAAGGATCTGAATGAGGAGAATGGACTGCACATGCCCAAGCTGCCTGCCTGTGAAGAACACGGGGTGCCACCCTGATGTCAGATTAATTGTTTTCCCCTCAAAATTCATTTATTAATGTCCTGTGTTAGTCACCACTCATTATTATCATAAAATGCCCAGGGAAGAGAAGAATCTTATTTAGATTGGAGTTCAGGAGGTTCACAGCACGTAGGCTCTGCTAAGAGCTCCCAGTCCAACATCATCTATTGATTCATTGCAATGTAAGAGCATGAAACCTCTCTCAGACCCTTCCAAACTTGGCTTCTCAAGGTCTCAAGGGACTCCCCCTAAGACCTTACTACTTGCAGCTCCCACCACCTCCCAGTGGTACCTCCCTGAAGAGCAAAATTTTAAAGCCACATCTAAACCACGGGGAGTTGTGGATCCCAGTATCCAAGAGTGGGATTGTGTTGGAAGACAGTGCCTCTGAACCACAGGGAGCCCACCTCTGGAATCTCAAAGTGAGACCAATTGTGCTGGAAGATAGAACCCTTAAAGAGGTGACAAGTTCCAATAAGAACATTAGTTGGAACCTAACCCAATGGAACTGGTGCAGTCTTCTCAGAAGAGGGTACACAAAAGAGACTCCAAGTAGGGAAAACATGAAGGTGCAAAAAGGTGCTTGATTTTAAGGAGACCTGGTTTTTAAGAACATGAGCAGTCAAGATAGGGGAACCACAAGTTTTGTCATCCCAAGCTACATAGACAGTTCCAAACAAGCCTAGCCTACACCCAACAAACAAAACCCACTTGCAATTCAAAAACATGGGGTCTCGTAATTCAGAAGAAATGAAACTTGCCAAGCAATTTCATTTCTGATGTGTAAACCACTCAGCCTGTGGTATTTTGTCATAGCAGTCCAGGAAATGAAAGTGTGCCTTCACTTGAGCTTTTAAAATTAAAATATTCCCTAATTTCTTTTCAAGGTGAGTCATCTACAAATTTCCCTTTGTATGACCCCAACTTAGTTTGTTTCTCATTCTGGATGAAGGAAGAATTCGTGCAAGAACTTTTCTTCTGAAACATCAGCGATTCCTGTAGCACGAGTCTCTCATTGCCTTACACTGCATAATGGGTAAGTAGCCTAAGTAGCTACTACTCCAATGTAGAAGAGATACCCTCTCCAGTCCCATGCAGTTCCTCAGCTCCCCTATTGTCACACCCCTAATTGCTCTACTCTTTCACTTGCTTGCAATGTCTGACCTCTGAATACCTGTGAAACTGGGAGCTCGGGAGATAATCTGTACAGAAGCAGCCTGCTGACGTCACAGTGCAAAGACATCCATCAAGCTGCCCAGGGAGACTTGGCAACAGCAGGCCCATTAAAACCATTTCCTCTCAAGCCAGCTGACATTGATTTTTTTTTTTTTTGGATACACCTTCTGAACCACAAAGCAGAGGAAGCAATAACTCTTCTCTAGCCAAAGCGATTACTGAAGTAGAGTCAACATGTGTATACTCGAGGTAGTAAATAGTGAAAATATCCTCCCCTTTCCACTTGTTTATTTAAAAATCATATGAGCTTGAGTGGAAAGTTATTATATTCCCAAAAGGTGACGTTGTGCTTTTGTTTCGATTTGGGGCTTTTTAGCCAAGTGCTTGAAGACAATGAATTTTGTCTCCGATGAGGGTGGGACAACAGTTGTCCTTTCTGACTTGCGATGCCACAGCGAACTACGTGAGTCCTCTGTGAATTTTCAAGAGTTGCAAATAATCAAAAAGACTCTAGTGAATCCTCTCTTGGCACCAAAAGCCCAGACAAAGCCCATGAATAAGACAGCTCTTCACAGAGAAAGAACAAAGGCATGTTGAGGGTGTCAGGACTGCACAGTCCTATAGAGCAAATGTTCTTGTTCCCTACCTTTCCGCTGCTTTCTTCTCCTGCTTTCTCTCATCCCCATTCCAAACCCATCCATTCATTTTCTCATAAATCAATATGAAAAGATCTTTCAAGAGAAGGCGGAGTCTCCATCATATTAGAGCTGAAGCGAGGTGGAGGCTCTGAGGGGAGGCCCAGGGCTTGTTGAACTTCAATAGAACAACAGCACTATCTTACAATAAGGACTCTAGAGTAAGCAGCCAGCATGTTGTCATTGATCTGGGCTTCTATATAAACTAAGGATGCCAAAAGATTTATGTGTGGTGGTAAGATATGAATTCTTGGGCCTTCTGGGACAAAAGTTAAGCCCATACTTATCAGCAACCACACACATATACATGCACATGCTGGCACATGCACAGACACACACACACACATACACAGCAATAATAACAAGCCTTCCTTTCACCCTCCTCATCAAAACACACTTACCCCCAGCTACTATTCATGCATAAGGCCAGCTACAACCATACATACTATCAACAGCTACACCTTTGATAGCATCTTAGTTCAGGCAACCACAAGAAGATACAATATCACATGATGCTCACATTTCCAGAAGATGTGAAGTTTAAGGTGAGGTTAGCAAAAACAAACAAATAAACAAAAAACCTGTAGAGTCCCGAGTTGGAAGAGAGCACAGCAATCCCAGCTATGCTGCCTTACTCCAATGACCTCATCCAAACTTAATTGTTTCTCGAGCTTCTATCTCCCTAAAACCACCCATGAGGTGGGGAATTTTTGAAGTATATAAAGATACAATATACAGTACACACCAACAACAAGCACAACCCCCATACAACACACCTCCTACACAGACCATTTCAAATTAGGTCCATTATGAAAATCCATTATCAAACTAAAGGAATGTGGGAAAATATCAATATAACCATCTCTAATCTCTGTCCTTTATTTATAATATCCACCTCTGATATACAGCTAATCCAAATTAGAGAAATGACTACCACATTTGAAATAGACTTTTGTCCCTATCTTTCCTTCATTTTGTGGTGTATGTCTTGTGACCATAAACCAGTATGGATAAGATGCAAGACGTGGGCACTATGTAACCAAAAAGCATTGCATTTACATTTTGTGTGGGTACCAGATCACATTTTCTCATCTTCTCTGTCTCTTGTCTAAAAGCAGCACATGCTTTTTTACTTACAAAACAATTCTATGTAAGGTAGTTAGGCAGCTTAGGAACAGTAGAAAATCGTGCATTGTGAATCCTAAGCGGGGTGTTTAGGCTTTTCCAAAATAAGAACTGGATATATTATCCTCATCTAACTTACAGAGTATCCAAAGCGAGTCAAGTCATGGTTATAAACAGAACATTCTAGTAGATCATCTTCCACCCTCCCAGCTCTCTCCTAAGTTCTCTTCTGCTAACTTACTGCGCATTATCTTCATCGATGACTAGAGAAAAATTTGGGTCATGATGATCTATAAAGTCAATTGCTTTTGGTTTTTCTCTTTAGTTCTGGCAAAAGATTTGGAAGAATGAGTTTCATTGCACTGAGATCTTGGAATCAATTGGAGTTGAACTAAACCTGTGCTCTTTGGCCTTGGCTTCCCATTTTCTACAACTAATTTAGAGATATTTTGTATAAAACTTTTTATAAAGGTGTCTTTAGTTCACCTTCCTTGTCTCTGTACAAAGAATGCTTCAACAGGTAGAGAGAGGGTACCGTCAGTGAAGTACTTGCCATAGAAGAATGGGCAGCTGAGTTTGATCTCTAAAGCTTACATTTGAAAAAAAGAAAATTGTATTTCCATCCCCAGGGAGGTAGAATTCCAGTCCTGGGGAAGTAGAAACAGGCAGATCCCCACGCACACTGGCCAGCCAGCCTAGTATAATTAGTGAGTTCCAAGTCAATGAGAGCCCCATCTCTCAGTAAGGTGGGCAATACCAGAGTAACAACACCTAAAGCTGTTCTCTGGTCTCCACGTGTGTGAACACTCACACATGCACATTAACATACAAAGACACACACAGAGATACACACACACACTTCTGGAACAAGCTACTTAGTAAGTGAAAGTTAACAGTAAAAGCTACTGAATAAGGCTTGCTGATACACACAAGCATAGTATTTTCTATCAAATGCAAGATCATCTTTAGACAAAATTCTAAAAACCTAATCCTTTGGTGGATTTGCTATGAAATGGGATGACACTTGAACTGTATATATGTTTCTGTAATCCGATAATTACACATGAGGATTATTGTCCTCAGCAACCAATAAAAGTCTGACACAAAGACTCTCTTAACTGCTATACATTTATAATGAACTTATCATCCATATTCTTAGTGGTGTGATCTTTATTGTACTACTATGTCTTTCTACCCACTTAATGAGAGTCTTAACATTCTATTCTTGGGAGTGATTTTGTGGCTAATGAGTAATATGACCAACACAATTAACCATTAACTATGAAGTAATACAGTCCATATTACAATATATATTGTTTGAGTTGCAAGTAAGCAGAAAGAATTTAATTTCATTTATATATTCAGCATTTCTTTCTTAGGTGAATACACAATTGAGCTGTATTACATAGAGTACACTGGCAGCTGATTAACGTCTATAATTTTTATTCCATTGTTCAAATATAAAGCAGTCTAGTTAATAGTGACAGAATTTCCTAAGGCTGTATTCTTTGTTTCAATCAGTATTTGCTTGTTCTATGTTGTAATACTTTGGAAATTCCCTCAAACGTGACCAAACATATTGACTCTAATTAGCCTACAATTTTTTTCAAAAACCAACATTTTATCATTTACTTAATATTGTGGCATAACTGTGTCATGAGCAATTGTTACTCCTGGTGTTGCTATAATTGCACTCTAATTGGTATGGAGAAACAGCTGATTTTTTTTTTCCTGTCTAGCATGAAAATGGCTACGACATTGGTGGGTGAAGGGGATGTGGCAGGGATCTTTCTGTTGTATACTTCTAGCCCTGTGTTCTGATTCTGTTGGTGCAGGTTAAGAATTGAACCAAGGAGATTTGTCAGTTGGGCACCAAGTCTCATACTAGATAAGGAGACAATAGTTATTAATTGATGTTAAAAGTGGGGAATGATTTTTCTCTAAGGGTGTGGCTTCTTGTAGGTTGACCCTGAGCCAGTGGTAGGGCACACATCCAAAGGTAATGGGCAGCACAAATTGTACTTGGTGGCTTTCCAAAAAAGAGAAGAAACAAAGTTGGATGGATGGTTAAGGTGGTGGATCTTGGTAGGGAAGGAGTTGGGAGCCAGGCTAAATATGATTTTTTTTTTCATTTTTTTTTATTTATTTTTTTTCCATACATTGTTTTGTTTTATTTTTTCCATTCAAGAACATAATTAAAGATAAAAAAATTTTTTTTTCCTTTCTTCCCCTTCTCCCGGTCCCCTCCCACTACCCCCCACCCCTCCTCCCTCCCCCTTCTTCCTTGAAAGAGGGCATGGTGCCCTGCCCTGTTGGAAGTCCAAGGCCCAC
>PVIU01007736.1:0-89398 GCA_004026605.1 Ondatra zibethicus
GAGTTTATTCTAGCATTGTGGCTGGAGTAATTTTGCTAAATGGCTTGGTCATGCTGGGTACTCACTCTAAAGCAGGTACCTCACATTTAGTACCTCATTATCCTTAGTCTGAGAACTGTGAAGGGGTATTTCTATCCATGTCCTACATATGAAAAAATTCAAGTCCTAAAAGTCTGAGAAATTTGGTAGCTAGAGAGTTGGCTCACTACTTAGAGTGCTTTCAAGATCCAATGTCCTCTTCTGCTCTCTCTGTGTGAGTACACACATACATTCACACAGATGCATAAACACGTGTGTAGATCATTTTCAATTCTTAATCTTCTATTTTTAAAATAAATAAAATTACTTTGTTTTTATTAACTCAAAAATAAAAACATGGCACAGGTACCTTAGGGAAACTACTCCCAAACTCTGTGCATCTGAGCGAGCGTCTGTACAGTGAGAAGCCAGCAGCTTCACTTAGGGTTTGGAATTTTGTTATCAACTACACTTTTATTCATATGAGTCATGAAAAAATATAAATTCTTTTTTCTTCTAGTTTTAATTTTATCATAACTTTTTCCTTTTTATGGTGGATAAGTATAAGTGAATTAAAAAATTATTTATTCTTTGACAGTTAGATCCATATTGATAATGTGTCTTGATCATGTCCACTTCCAGCTTCTCTACTCCCCTCTTCCTCCCACAACACATCATTCTCCTACCTTCTTTACACTGAGTCCAGTTACTGCTGCTCACATAAGCACGGACAACTGCCAGCAGTCACGCCCGAAGGAAAGTGACCTCTTGCCACAGGGGCAATCACTCGCCCATAGCTCCTCAGTTAGGCTGGACCCTCATGAGTCTCTGCCCAGTGCTAGAACTTGGGCTGGCTTGACCTTTGCAGGTGGTGCTGGCAACCTCAGCCGCCGTGAATTCATGAGTGCTACATGTCCTTGCCATATAAAAAGAACAGTGCCTAGCCCCTTCCTTCCCATTATCTAGCACTTACATGCCTCCCTTTCTGAGATATCCCGTAAGCCTTGGGATGGGTGACACAGACGCCCGTTTAGGACTGAGCAGTCAACAGCCGCTTATTCTCAGCGCTTTGACTGAGCTTCCACAATAACTGCTTCCAACCTCAGAGAGGATTAAACAAGACTGACAGCAGCACAACCTATGGGTAGAAAAGCAAATACTTATAAGACAGTGTGACATGTCCATTTAGTAAAGCAACACATGCACACGTGCGTGCGCACGCACACACATGTCATGTTTTCAATCATGGACTTCCAATCGTGTTTACATTACTAGTCAAAACTTCCCTCCTGTAGGGCAAGCTTCAAACCCAATGGAAGTGACTACTTGGTTGTACAGCAGAGGTCCTCTTCTATCTGTAGCCCTCCCAAAATAACCAGGAGAAAGTCAGAGTTCACCAGAGCACAGCTGTGAGGGTAATTTGGCAAGAACCTGGATTTGGTGAGAAAGCCAGTCTACAGTGTACTGTCTTAGTCAGTTTGAATTACTGAGATGAAATTCCTTTATGAGAAAGATGTCTTTCACTTAAGAAAATGCTCAACATCCTTAGTCATCAGAGAAGTGCAAATCAAAACAACTCTGAGATTCCATCTTACACCTGTAAGAATGGCCAAGATAAAGGGAACACTTCTGCATTGCTGGTGGGAATGCAAGCTTTGGATATCAGTGTGGTGATTTCTCAGAAAATTAGGAAACAACTTTCCTCAAGATCCAGTAATACCACTTTTGGGTATATATCCAAAGGATGCTCAATTGTACCACAAGGACATGTGCTCAACTATGCTCATAGCAGCATTGTTTGTCATAACCAGAACCTGGAAACAACCTAAATGTCCCTCGACCAAAGAATGGATAAGGAAAATGTGGTACATTTACACAATGGAGTACTACACAGCAGAAAAAAATAATGACATCTTGAAATTTGCAGGCAAATGAATGGATCTAGAAAACATCATACTGAGTGAGGTAACCCAGACCCAGAAAGACAATTATCACATGTACTCACTCATGAGTTGCTTTTAGACATGAAGCATAGAAAACCAGCCTACAAATCACAATCCCAGAGAACTTAGACAACAATGAGGACCCTAAGAGAGACATACATAGATCTAATCTACATGGGAAGTAGAAAAAGACAAGATCTCCTGAATAAACTGGGAGCATGGGGACCTTAGAAAAGGGTTGAAGGGGAGAGGAAAAAAGGAAGGGAAGCAGAGAAAAATGTAGAGCTCAATAAAATCAATATGTATTGATTTTAATACATATATTAAAATATCTTAATATTTAATATCTTAATATCTAAAAATATATATATACCTTTAGATCTCTATTTGGGAGGTACAAAGTCCAAGGCTGGGCAGCCTTACTTGGTTTGGCCTGTGGTGAGGACAGAGGGCAGCACATAGAGGAAAGACTATATAGAATGTATATGAGGACACGAGACCCTTCCTGAACTGAGGCAAAGAGAAAGACAAGTCCTGTGTAAGTGCACAGCCTCAAGGACTAAAGGACCTCTCACAGACCTCATTCTCAAACATTCTGACACTTCCCAAAAGCAACATCTGCAGAATCAAGGCTTCAGCCACAGTGTTCCCTGGTCACATGCGGTTAAACAATGCCAGATTACAATACATCATGGTCCGTCACTTCACGGAGCTTCTCCCACAAGTTTGGTGACTATCCATGTTGTTCATGATCTGCTTTGTTTCACGATGGCTTCACTCTTGCCTTCGACAATGGACTCAGGGCAAGAGTCCTCCAATGTGGAAAGGTCAGGCAGGAAGGAACTGATGCTAAAGAAAGGTTTTAAAAATCAACTCAGCCTCCAATAGCTTGGATCTCAAGTGTGCCCCAAAGGCCCTGTGTGAGAAGTCTGGTCCTCAGTGAGCTGGGAAGGGAAAAACCCTTTAAGAGGTGGGCGTGGCTGGTCAGGAAATGTGGAGCCACTATGTATGTCACCGTGCTTAGTCTCACAGAAGGGAGAATTTTAAAACACATGCAGACTATTTTATTGGAGTTTGAGAAATTAAAAACAGCCTTGCAGGCAAGCTGCTGAGAAAGGGGAGCTGCATAGGAGGAGTAGGAGGAGCCAGGCGGTCTCATCTAGAGACAGGAAGTGGGCGGGGTCAGCCTCGGAGTTCTGCTTTGCTTGGTGAGGAGACAGCTCTAAAGAGAGAGGCGCCCAGCGTCAGAACAAGCAGGCTTGGCATTTGGGTCATTGTCTGAAAAGACAGAAAGAGGGAAAGCAACAGTTATTTCTTTAGTTCTGAGCGGCTGAGCAGGGAAGAAACTGCACTGAGGGAGGGCGTCCGCGGTCTCTAAACACACAGCCCGCCAAGGAAACAGTTACTCCTCCCATCTTTGAGCCTTTTTTAAGATACAGCTTCCCATCCAGGTGACTGACAGACAGGTTTGGGTGAACTCTAGAGGGAGGGGACAATGCTATTGTCTTTTATAATCTAACCTCTGAGCAGTTTAGACAACAACGTCTCTATCCAGGGCTTGAGTTACAACTCAAATCCTATTCCCCTGACTAGAAATTGAGAGGTCTGCCCCTTTCTGAATAGAGATAGAGCAGGGGTGGATTGAGGTGGGGCAGAGGAGAGATAGGGGACGGTATGGGAGGAGGGGGGAAGGAAGCTGCAGTCAGGATATAAAATAAATGAAAAAAACTTACTTAATAAAGAAAAATAAACGCAAAAGTCTCTGAAATAGTCACACCTTAGCAGGAGGAAATAATTTTCCTGCCAGTCCTCAGCAGAGCCTGTAGCCTCCACCTTCTTCCTTCTCTCACACTTTGAAGACAAGACCAGCTGTGATGTCCCTCCTTTCCTTCTTGGTATTTAGAATTCTTTTTTTTCTTTTTCTTTTCTTTTTTTTCTTTACTTATTTAACTTATGTGAGATATGTCTGGTGCCTATGGAAGCCAGAAGCAGGAGTTGGATCCCCTGGAACTGGAGTTACAGATGGTTGTGACTGGCCTTGTGGGAATCAAACCCAGGTCCTCTGTGGAGAACCTCTGTGGTGCTCTTACCTGCTGAGCCATTCAAAATGCTAAAAGCTCTTGTGATGAATTCCCCTTCCTTAAAGGTACAGAGATATCAATGAAACAGCAGGTGGCGCCAAGGCTATGTGTGGGGGAGAGATTCATGTTCAGCGACTCCAAGCGTCCCCCTTCTCTGCTCCATGAGATGAACTGGGTGCCACACGGGTTCCCTGCTACGGGAGATGCTTCAACACAGCCCCGAGCATGGACAGAGACCTCACAGATGCAAACATAAACCGGACCTCTTTATAAGTTGATGATGTCGGCATTGCCTTAACTGAAAACTGACTATAACTGTAAGCTGAATAATCTTAAAACAAAAACGTTTTAAAATTTTTGTCATTATCTCTGTATCCAAAAAACTGTTCTCCAAGTTTTTAAAAAGAACATTAGTTATTATGGATTTGATTTGCAGTTTCTATTTCAGGCTTTAGAAAGCTCTTGAGAACATTTTACAATGTGGTTTTCGATTTCAACTATGTAAAGAACAGGGTAACCCTTGTGTTTGGTAGCTGGTCAAATAGTGTGTTCATGTATATATGTAGAATTCCTTAAGAAAAAGAGTGCACTCAGGAGGCAGAGGCAGGCAGATCTCTCTGAGTTCAAGGTCAGCCTGATCTACAGAGTGAGTTCCAGGACAGCCAAAGTTACACAGAGAAACCCTGTCTCGAAAAATAAAACAAAACCAAAAAGAAAAAAAAAAAAGAAAAGAAAAAAGCAAAACAGTGACAATCAGAAGAAACCATCAAAGCTAAAAGAACTGAATTTGGCCAATTTTGAATGTGGAACTCAGCTATGCATAGCAACTTTGGGCTATATATACCAAGTTTCCTTCTGCAAAGAGGTATTTCTAGGTATGTTTCCACACTGCTAAAAATTAAAACAGATACACTGCACACACACGCACATGCATGCACACACGTGCACACATGAAGAAACAGACACACGTATGCAGTCATCTCAGTGTATTTGTACCAAAGATAATGAGCAGAGCAGACAAATGAATCTGACAGGTAATTTACCATTCCTGCTTGATTTCGTCAGTGGAGCCTCAGTGTGTTATGAGCCAGGGAAATTAGACTTGTCAAGAGGAAGATAGCATCAGTGTTTAATGATTATTTTCCTTTACCTGACAGCACAATTATTCTCAACAAAATATACTGTTATCTAAGAGAAAAAGTTTAAGCAGTCCAATAATGAAAACAGTATTACTAAAGTTTTAAGCAAGCGTGACATCTTGGAGAAGCCGGTATGTGTCCTGGTTTTCTTTTTGTAGATTTGACACAAGCTACACTAACCCGGAAGAGGGAACAGCTGAGAAGCCTCCATAAGACTGACCCATGGGAAGCTTGTGGGGAATTTCCTTAAGTAGTGATTAATATGGGACAATCTAACCCACTGTGGGCAGTGCCAGCCTGGGGTAGGTGGTCCTGGGGTTTATCAGGAAGCAGGCTGAGCAAGCCAGGAGGAAGTGCTCCTCTGTGGTCTCTGTTTCAGTTTCTGCCCCCAGGTCCCTGCCTTGAGTTCCAGCCCTGAGTTCCCTCCATTAATGACAATGAAGTGAAATGGACCCTTTCCTCCCTTTGGCCATTGTGTTTTTTATCACAGCAATGGAAGCCCTAAGGCAATATGTATCCTCTTATGGCAGGCATGACCCCGTCACTGCACTTAGGGGAGGCAGAAAAGCCTCTCTCTTTTCCTTTTGAATGCTGAACAAAATGTAGACATTTTAACAGAGTTAACAGCTCTGTGCTGGTTATGCCAACCCAGAGCTACACCGGATCACATCACTGAAAATGCTGTCAGCTGCTGCTTCTTTTTCTTCAGTGGGTGCTAGGGACCAAACTCGTGTCCTTATGTAACCAGCAGTTTACCAACTGAGCCATCTCCCTGGCCCCAGTATAGATATTTCCAATATCTATACTGAAAATAAATAAATACAACTTTTGGAGGAAAAAAACTTTAGATTTCTTAGACATCAAATGTATTTCATTTTAACCAGTCACCAAGAAAATCACCTTATTCCAAGATGGTGTTTTCCTAGAAGTGAGAAAATAGTAATTAGAACAGTTCCATCAGGGAACTAAATTCATGGACTGGCTAATTATTGCTCAGGCACCCACATGCTAACAGACTGGTCCCAGCTTGGTACTATGGGAAGTTATAAAACTTGAGGTGGGGTCCTGTCATAGGACTCCAGGGTGTTAGGGCTCTGTGAGTTTTCCTCCAGCTCATTCTCTGGGTGGCTGCCGCGCAGCGAGCAGTTTTGGTCCACTGCAGTGTGCTGCCTCACACACCTCACATACCCGAACTGGCATGTGAGGCCGGTTGACCACCAAGCGTGACCTTCAATATTGCAAGTCAAGATCACCTTTTCTCTTTGTAAGTCATCTCATGACTAATAGTAAAGCTGGCTATCACGGTTGGGAATTAGATCACTAAACTTCAATTGCACTTGTTTGAAAAGTGTCGATTAAACCATTTTATGAAGAAACTAGAGGATAGGCCCAAGAGAGATAGGCCCAAGAGGATAGGCCCAAGATAGGCATGGTCTGATGTCAACAGGGAGGGTCTCTCAGATGTCCTTCTCTGTAAAGTTCAATTACTTCCTAAAGCCTAAGAAGGTTAGTCCTGGCTCATCCTACCTCAGAGAAGAACCTATGAGAGGGATGATGCTCATCAGGAAAGGCACTGGCCACAAATCCTGAGGACCTGAGGTCCATCCCTGGAACCTATGTGGCGAAAGGAGAGAAATAACTTCAGTGAGTTGTTCTCCAATTTCTACATGCATATTGTGGTGTACACACATCACACACACCACACACACACATACACACCACACAGATACACATACCACACACATATACACACACATCATGCATACACACCACACACACACCCATACCACACATATACACATCACACACGCACACACACATACACACCACACACACACACTATACATTATGCATACACACCACACACATACTGTAGGGGCTGAATTAAACAGGGCCATATTCCTACACTGTCTGGTGGTCAGAGGATTCTGAGTGACCTACAAGGCGCAATTTGCACCTGTCACACAGGTGGTCACCTGGCTTTTGATAGTGAAACAACCTGACAATCCTAAGTGATCAGGATACGCTAATGTCGTTCTGCTCCTTCTACTGTAATTAGGTGACCTGACAAAATGGGCATGGGCATAGACATGACAAAACAGGCATAGGTATAGACGTGACCTAAGTCAATGTTAATGAATTTCTCTCTCAGTTTATGTTTGATATAAAAGCTGTTTGGAAAATAAACACAGGTGATTTCAGGATATGAATTCAGGATTTCATGAAGGATCACTGAAACTCCTCCCCAATTCTATCGTGTGAGTTGAATTTTTATTCCCACACCTCCACTTTGGTATGAGAAAATTTTTATGTGTGGGCTGGTCCCTGACAACACACACACACCACACACATGTGCGTGCATGCACCCGCGCGTGCGCGCAAACACACACACACACACACACACCACACACATGTGCGTGCATGCACCCGCGCGTGCGCACACACACACACACACACACACTCTAAATGTATAAACAATGGGGACAGTAGCATTAGAAACAATAAAGCTAACAGAAGCAGGGATGCTGGTGCAATGCACTGGGCTGTTCTTTTCACTCCACAGTCAGTGCACATCGAAAGCAAATTATTCAGCTGCCCAGTGCTATACTCAGGCCTCTAAGCTACAGTTAATTTTACAGTTCATCCAAAATGAGAAAAGTAGTTTAGGTGAAATTATGCCTTTGAATCTTGAAATAACACTGTAATTGTACCTTTCCTGGTGGTCCTCAACTTCGAAAGCTGCCAATCAACATTCTTCACTTTCTGATGGAGCGAAAGGGTACCTGGACAACCATCCCATGCTTCTCTTCTGGGGTAGTCCTCAACCAGCTACAGGGGTATTCAACACATCATGGTCCAACAGACTTCGTGTGTCCAATGCTTTTGCTCTGCCATAGGCTCATGTATTCTGAGCTCTTTTAAGGCATGCAAGGCTGTGCCGCAATGCTTAACAGGTTAGGTGTATTGGGTATTGTCAGACTACAATGTGTTTATTGGGACATAACACAATATTCTACTGAGTCTCCCTCTCTCTCTCTCTCTCTCTGTCTCGGACCTATCAGAGCAAAGCCATCTCTTAGTCTAGACAGTAACTTCCTGCTAGGCAGGGTAGATACTGGTGAAGTAACAGAACACGGAACCATCTCAAGAAGCAGGCTTCTTGTGAATTTAGGTTGGAATGGAATTTCTCCATGGCATTACATTGAACTCGAGAATAATAATAATAATAATAATAGTAATAAATACTGTATTCTAATTTCGCCCTCTACTACCATAGTATAAAGAAAGCAGTTTATACAGAACGACAGCCAAAGCGGATGACTCAGCTCCTACATCGTGTATCACATTGGCATGAGCCAGAGCATTTCCCTCTGCAAACCACAACTTCTTGCATCCCTGATCATAACCATCTTAGGTGGTGACAGAGCTGACAGCAAAGCACAGGCTGAGACACACGTTCCCCCGTGCAAGGAAAGTATACAAGGGACAGCTGACCTGTGTGGTATCCACAATTCACATGAAAATATGAGCAAGTAAACCAAGGGCATTGTTGAAAGGAGAGCTAGCAGGAAAGGGGAAAGCAGGTTAGAAAACTATACCACAGATTTCAACAGGTACACATGAAGTGATAGATCAATGGCACAAAGAAAATGTCCAAAGGCAAAATATATGCAGAATTCAGTATATGATAAAGATGTCATCTCAAGTCAGTGGCATCATGCTCATTTCAAAACATAGCCTATTTGGGGCTGGAGAGATGGCTCAGCAGTTAAGAGCATTTTCTGCTCTTAACTTGGATTTGGTTCCTGGCATCCACATGGCAACTCACAACCATCTGTAACTCCAGTTTCTGGGAATCCAATGCCTTATTTTTGCTTCCAAAGGCAACAGGCATGGCACTTCATACACACAAAATAAAAATAATTTTAAAATCAGTTACATATTTTTTTTTAAATTTTCTATGGTTTATTTAACTTTTTTTATTTTATGTGCATTGGTGTGGAGGTGTCAGATCCCCTGGAACTGGATTTTCAGACAGTTGTGTGCTGCCATGTGGGTGCTGGGAATTGAACCTGGGTCCTCGGGAAGAGCAGTCAGTGCTCTTCACCGCTGAGCCATCTCTCCAGCCCCCAGTTACATAAAAACTAAGATAAATAGAATAAAATATGCTAAGAAAATCAATTGACCAAAATTAAAATAAAATTCAGATCTTTTTCATGGGGTCTCCGGGCATCAGCTGCATCAAGATGAAGATGAATGTCTCTTTCCAGCCGCCAGCTGTCAGGAACTCCCTGAAGGGGACAATGCCCACAAGTGTTATACTGCCCATGAGAAGAAGTAGCTGCTGGTGCTCTGGGTGAAGAGTGCAAGGGTTATGTGGTCCAGATCAGTGGTGGAAATGCCAAACAGGTTTTCCATGAAGCAAGGCATCTTGACCCTCTGCAAAGTGCTGGTGAATAAGGGGCATTTTCATTCTAGACCAAAGAGAGCTAGAGAGAAATGTGAGTCTGTTAGGGGATGTATTGTGGATGCCAACCTGAGTGCTCCCACTTTGGTTATTGTAGGAAAAATAAAAGGAGAGAAAGAAAGTCCTGGACTGGCAGGTACCAATGTGCCTCAGCAGTTGGGGCCCACAAGAGCGAGCAGAATCTGAAAGTTTTCCAATCTCTCTACAGATGATGTCCACCAATATGTGGTCAGAAAACCCTTAAACAAAGAGGGTAAGAAGCCCAGGACCAAAGCAGCTAACATTCAGCATCTTGTTACAACACACCAAGAAAAACAAGGAGGAAGCATCAGAACATGCTAAACTTTTGGCCAAGTGAATGAAGGGAGCCAAAGAAAACACCAGAGATGGAGGCTGTCCTCCCTGGGAGCTTCTCCTTCTGAATGCAGTTAAAAAAAAACTGTACTTACACCATGAAGCTCACACCTATGATTCTAGCTCTCAGGAGGCTAAGGCAGTAATGTTGCAAGCTCAAAGTCACCTGATTACAGTGAGACTACTCAGAATAAAAATTGCTTATCTGGATTTTTTATCTATTGCTGTTGATCATATTAAAAACAAATATACAGAGTTTTAAATCTATTTCATGTCAACTCTTATGAAAATAAGTATGTTTTCAAAACAACACAGCTATTATTTTATACATCTATAAATTTACTTTCATAAATTTTATTAGTACTTGGATCAATAAGAACTAAGGGTTGCCATGTCTATTTCAGTATTTAATGTGTTTCTCTGATTGTATGGGCACTTTAACCTCCCATATCTAGAGAGAGGGAGTGTTTAAACCACTTTTCCCAATAATTGTAGACAGCAATCTTCACATCACACCAGAAATGGCAAGTAGAAGTTGAATTTTCCATACTTTACTTTCAAATTAAAATCTACCTTGCATCTTAAACAGATCTTAGAACTATC
Source organism: Ondatra zibethicus (assembly GCA_004026605.1). Taxonomy (NCBI): domain Eukaryota; kingdom Metazoa; phylum Chordata; class Mammalia; order Rodentia; family Cricetidae; genus Ondatra; species Ondatra zibethicus. The sequence goes on from PVIU01007736.1 coordinate 10,607, forward strand.
TTCATTCCTTTAGGGTCATACACTGGTCTCCACTGGATGGTGTCAGCTCACTGAGTGTTCATCTTTTCAGTGTTGACACATCCAGTGTGTAACGCAGCAAAACAGTCAGCTTCATTAATATCAGCACAGTTCCCATGAGGCCATATTTGTGGCAGCGCTTATACCAGGAAGTACCAGAAGCTAAGTGTTATCTAAGACATTGGGTGCAATTTCATGGTGTGAGACAATGGTCTGCATTCTGTCAATTATATTTTAAATAAATGCTGACTGGCCAGTAGCCAGGCAGGAAGTATGGGTGGGACAACTAGACAGGAAGTAGAGGCAGGTCAATGAGAACAGGAGAATTCTGGGAAGAGGACCCAGTCCTGTCCCAACCACAGAAGGAAGATGTAATTGCGCCGCTGAAAAAGGTACTGAGCCATGTGGCTAAGATAGATAAGAATAATGGTTAATATAAGTTATAAGAGTTAATAAGAAGCCTGAACTAATGGGCCAATCAGCTTATCATTAATATAGACCTCTGTGTGATTTCTTTGGGTCTAAATGGCTGTGGGACCTGGTGGAAGGACAGAAACCAGGCAGGACAGAAACCCAGACAACAAATGGTGCCCATGTGGACAACTGCATCCACATAAAACCTGAGAGAGCTTGGGAAGTAATTCTACACAGAAAAGAATAGAGTAAATCATGGCTTCTTGGTAGCAGCAATTTTTCAGATCTGCTCTGCTTACTAGAGGCAAGCGCTCTCATTTGAGAGAGGCTTCCTGACTCAGCTTTAGCTGTAAAACCCTGCAGCTCTTTAAGAGGTCCTGCCACGAAACACTTAAATGGTGTTGATAAAAGCTGACCACATGCTTTTTGGTTTTCAGCGATAGTAGAGAAAAAGCTGCACCGTTTTAAAATGCCGGCTTTCTGGGCTGTCCTGCCAGTGCAAATTCTGACTCTTTCAGGCAGGAGGTCCAGCTACAGAGAAAGCATTTGAGTGTTGTTTGTGGATACACTGTTGCAGCTTGCTTGCTGGCAAGAACCTGGAAACGCCATAGAGTTGTGGCAATAAACATGGCTCTGGCTGATACCTCCACCATGAGCCTGGAATCTCAGAAAGCTAAGAAACAGGCTGGATCTAGCCATTAAAGCCACGACTTTAATCCTCTCCATATTGCTTAGCAAATTAAAGACTTACATGGTCAGAAAAAGAGAGATATACAGTAAAGAGAGATTCAAAGACAAAGAAAACCTCTAAATGGCTTAAAATGTGTTTAAAAATATATGCAGGCTTGAAAAAAAAGGTTAAAGTCCTTAAAAGAAAAAAGAAAAAAAGAGAGTAGTTGGGTGTGGTGGTATACACCTTTAATCCCAACACTTGGGAAACAGAGGCAGGAAGACCTCTGTGAGTTCAAGGCATGGTGGCATACACCTTTAACCCCAACGCTTGGGAGGCAGAGGCAGACAGATCTCTGTGAATCAAGGTGTGGTGGCACACACTTTTAATCCCAGCACTTGGAAGGCAGAGGCAGGTGGATCTCTGTGAGTTCAATGACAGCCTGGTCTACAGAAGGAGTTCCAGGACAGCCAAAGATACACAGAGAACCTGTCTCAAAAAGCCAAATATTAAAGGTAAAAATAAAAAAAATGAGGTTAAAATAAAGCCATGTAAAGATTAAAAAACACACAGAGACTCTTGATACTGTATGTTATTATGCTCTCTTTAAATTGTTTAAATGCTGAGGAAGGAGCAATAGCTGCTAAAAGATATTTGCTTATAAATGCTGCTGAATTAATCCAAGATAGGTATTTTGAAAATACCTTGACTCCAAAATTGAAATCAGAAGGTATGTTACTTTGCAGAAGAGATTTTGCTTTTGTTTCCATAGGAAATGAGAGACTGTGGATTCATTCTGAGTTAAGAAAAATCAGGTTTGATCAAGGAAGACCACCTGAGAAATCTCCGGTAAGAACAGATGGCCCAGATGTCTGAGTTCTACATCCAGAACAGATTCAAGATGCTGCCTGAGATGATCAAGACTCACAGGATACTCCAGTTAGGACTTGATCATAACTCTAATTTTTCTTTAGGTCCCCATAAGATTATTAGTGCCCCCAACCAGCAGGAAGTAGCCTGGAAAACTATGCCCACATTCCCAAAAAATGGACTATGGATATTTTACTTTGTTTAAAAAAAGAGAGGGAAGTGGTATGGGACAATGGTCTGTATTTTGTCAATTATATTTTAAATAAATGCTGACTGGCCAGTAGCCAGGCAGGAAGTATAGGTGGTACAACCAGACAGGAAGTAGAGGCAGGTCAATGAGAACAGGAGAATTCTGGGAAGAGGACCCAGTCCTGTCCCAACCACAGAAGAAGGAAGATGTGATTGCGCCGCTGAAAAAGGTGCCAAGCCATGTGGCTAAGATAGATAAGAATAATGGTTAATATAAGTTATAAAAGTTAATAAGAAGCCTGAGCTAATGGGCCAGTCAGTTTATCATTAATATAGACCTCTGTGTGATTTCTTTGGGTCTAAACGGCTGTGGGACCTGGTGGGAAGACAGAAACCAGGCAGGACAGAAACCCAGACAACAATTTCATACAAGGCTTTGTTGATTACAATATTTTTCAAACCCTTTTGTTTTTTCTTTCAGGGTCTCGCTCTGCAGCCCAGCCTAGCCTCAAATTCACAATCATCCTGCCTCAGCTTCCCTAGCCTCAAATTCACAATCATCCTGCCTCAGCTTCCCTAGCCTCAAATTCACAATCATCATCCTGCCTCAGCTTCCCTAGCCTCAAATTCACAATCATCCTGCCTCAGCTTCCCTAGCCCTGGAATTCATGTGCCCAACCCCATGCTCAAGTGTTTTCCTTCCTGAACTGATACTCCACTCCTACATGAGCATCATGGACATATTTGGGGTGTCTGTCGGCAGGTTCTTCAAGAGGCAGGAGAGCACCAGCATCGGTCTGATTCTGGAGATGAGCCCATCTGAGCTGCTGCCGTCTCTCCATGGCTTTCCTCGGCTCTTGCATCCATCTGTCTCTGCCTTGTTTTATCCAGCACTGCTTGCTAGGATTCTGCAGCTCTTTCTTAACCTTCATGACAAATTTCTAATAGCCTCATACAGCCACACTGTTGCATGGACATTTTGGTGACGTGCTCTGTCTGGGCAGCTTGAGCTCTTGTTTGTCACCTGTGTGTGTCAGAGAGCTTCGCAGACAGGCACCTCTTTATTTAGTCACTCTTCTCCCACTCTGCTCTCACTGAAAGTGTATTTGTAATCTCACTTCCTAAACGCGTTCCCATGGGATGATTTTTGGAACTCTCAGGCCTCTGAGTTTGCTGAAATCAGGTTCTGCGTAGCTGGCTAACCTAGCACCATAGTCTGTTTCCTATGAACTTCAGAAGAAAGGGACTCTGGCTCCCCAGTTTACTCTCATTTCCACTCCTACACTAACATTGTTAAAAGTAACCACACATCTGCTCCCTTCTGAAGGTCAGTAGCAAAATGGGACTTGATTTAAAGCTGCTACTTTTTGTCAGGATGAATGAAAGCCCTTGACTCTGTGAATCATAGCTGCTGAACATGTTCTATAGTCCATACTAAGTAAACAGACCCCAGTCGTCCCCTTTGTGACATGTTTCATTGTAGCAAAACTCCATGTTCTTGTGCTAATTTGCTACTCTGTAGCTGTAATAATTCTATTACCTTGCTAAAAGCAAAGCAAGCAACATTTTTTATGTTTACATTTTGTAATATTTACATTTCCAGAAATGTGCTTCTTAATAACTAGCACAAAATACACACACATAAGATAAAAGAATTTAGTGATGCATATTTGATTTATAACCTCTTTATGGGAAATTCCACATGAACAATTTATTCTCGGTGTTTTTATTGACTTTTCCCAAAAAATTCTTGTACCTGCAGCCATTCCAAGGTTACAACTGATTAATGAGTGTAATCTGGCATGCATGTTGGCAGATATTTCATTTGCATCAACTAGAAAACAAAAGAGGACAATTAAGGCATGTGTCAGCACTTCACTTGCAGGTAATCTGTCTTTCTCTACTGAATGAAGCCATCGTTTTTGAGTACTGGGAGAATATTTTGTCAGTTTTTGTGCTGCTCACAGTGTAAATCAGACAGGCATCTTTTCAATCCTCATCAGCATCAACACTCCTTCCATCTGCTGTTTTGACAAATCAACCAAACAATACACGAATCCAAGTTGGTCTAAATGGTACCATGATGTCATTACACACTGATTAGAGGAACCATGTGTACATATATAGAGCTGTACACATCATAGAGGAGTTCCACCACAAAGTGCCCTCAAAGTGCACACAAGCTGGACAAGGTGTCAAATGTCTTTGAGCCCAGCACTGGAGAGGCAAAGGCAAGTGAATCACTGTGAGTTTAAGGCTAGCCTGGCTAGTCTACATAAAGTGTTCCAGGTCAGCCAAAGCTACTTCTGTCTCAAAAACAAACAAAAAGAAAAACAAAGAACAATAGAAGAGAGCAGATAATAAGAGAACCGGAAAAATGCCAAATACCTAAATTTTAGCCATTGACTTTGTTTCTAACTCATGCCTAATTCTCAACTGAGGAAAAAAAATACACAAATTTATCATGTTCTCCACATGTTCTTTTCCTACAGTTTCTACAGTCTGGATATTCCTCGCATGGGCTCATGATGTGGTCCTCTGAGTTTTCTGGAACTGAATTCAGACCCTAGCCCAGACTCAAAGTCTACTTCCTGTGTGATAAAATCAAACAGTACAATAGTTATCTCTGAATGATGACAATAGCAATTTCTTGCAGCATATCAATTCAATAGTTTATAACTGAACACCTGGTATTTTCTCACTTCCGTGTCCATCATTAGTTGGTGCTTCCCTCATCTGCCATTGGTCTCTGTTCTACCATGGACAGGACAAACTGGATTCTCCTCCATTAGTTACAAGATGACAAGATTCCCTCTCACCACCCCAAGGTGACCAATCTAGTTTTAAATGAAGTTGTGTGTTTGAGCATAGGAAGAGGTTTCAGTTCATCACAGTTATTACTGAAGCTGAAACTGTCCTGCTCTTGCTCAGTGGTGTTCCTTGTGCTGTCACAATGCTCTCGACAAAGCCTTGTTTGTTCCAGGTCAGCCAAAGCTACTTCTGTCTCAAAAACAAACAAAAAGAAAAACAAAGAACAATAGAAGAGAGCACATCAGGTTCCCTGCTGTGCTGAGACCTTGCAGGATCATCTGTATGCTCCTTGCTTCACACCTGGGACCAGCTTTACATCCATAAGCTGTGCTATCATTGAATGAGAAGTGGACTTCAGAGTGCAGGTGCTAGGGTCTCCTCCTTAGCTGGCCATGTTCTGTAGGTCTCTTTGGTAGGCACTGATAATAAATTACTGTGTCTTCTTTTCCATACATAAGATGACTTGTGGATCCTGCTGTGACTGCCAATTGAAATTCAAGAGCCTAGACTTTTGTCTTAACCTGACTGCTGTAACTCCTTTATTCCATTCTGAGAATTTGGGTAAAACCCAAATATCCCATATGAACACACTTGCTCAATTTCATATTAGATATGCACCAGAAAGAATACACCAATATGATGCTGAAAACAATTTTTAAAATTGTGTATTCATTGTAAAAAATTTGTACCAAATTTTCATTTCTGTGACAGTATATAACATAGTTTCTCCCTCATTAAGTTCTTATTTCTATGAGCAATTAAATATCTCATGTTCAAGGGCTACAATTTGGATGAGTACCCTCCATAGACAGTGTATAAAGGCTGGTCCCCAGGGTGATGCTTCGGGGTAGGTGGGACCTAGGAGAGATGTTTGCATGACTAGGGCATGCCCTGAAGAAGATTGTAGAGTTTATCTCTACTGCTTGGCTTTGGGGGTGAAGTTTGCTCTTATGTGCTCTGTGCTCTCGGCAAGAGGTGCAGCCCTTGTCAAAGTCCCAAAGGTAATTCCAGGTGGTAGGCTAGAACTCCAAGAATGCTGAGCCAAAATAAACTTCTCATAAGCTTGTTGCCTCCGTATTTCATTGTAGTGATGGGAAGCTTATACATCAGAGATAAGAAAGAAAGAAAATGGGAAAATGTTATATTTTCTTTTACTCTAGCCCCATGTCGGTACACCAAAATGTAGGGGAGGGGATTCTTTTTTCTTTTTCTCTTTGGTTCTTTGAGGAACCCGCCACCCAGCTCCCAAATAAATCACACATGGAGTCTTATTCTTTCTTATAAACACCTGGCCTTAACTTGGCTTTTTTCTAGCCAGCTTTTCTTAAATTATCCCATCTACCTTTTGCCTCTGGGCTTTTATCTTTCTCTATTTCTATATATCTTACTTTCCCTCTTACTCCATGGCTGGCTGTGTGGCTGTTAAACCTGAGGTTAACAAAACATTTTAAATACCATATTCTGTAGATCATTGAAGTAGAAGAAAACCATTTATCTATCTAAAATATATCTCTATATAATCTTGAAAACATACCTATCAATTTTGATTGTTATACATGACTACAAATTTGATTGTTATAGGTGACTACTGACCTGTGTTTCTTGATTATCCTAATTAGTTCATAATAGCTTTCAAAAACTAGAATTTTACCTTACATTTCAAAAAAATTACATAGGTACAATACCTTAAACAAGAATAGAAATATATGTACAAATTGGTATAACAAAAATAACCTTAAATTTATAACAATATACAAAAATTCTTTAAACAAGAGTAGAAACATATATACAGTATGTTGTAACAAAAATTGCCTTAAATTTGTATCAGTACACAAAAGTCCATACCAATACAAAATATTTTATATTAATAGTTTTTTTAAAAGTAGATTCAATAATCTTTTATCTTGTCATTCCTAGGTCAGTAACTGTGTATCAGGGATGTTCCTTTAGATCTGGTTCTTCAGCCAAGGGCAGGGTCCACAGAATACGTAGAACTATTACCAAAGAATGTTAGGACTCTTGACCTAGTTTCCTTCTCAACACGGTGGTGGTGGCTTTTCAGACACTCTCCCCCATGCCTTTGTCACTTGAGTTCATCATGCCCAGGAAAAACTGGACACTCTGAAAAGTCCTCAAGAAGTCCTACCACAGGCTCCAGGGGAGCAACACAACTGTCAAAAACAAACAACGGAACAGGGCAGGAAGGGAAAAGGTGACAAGAAGCTCCCCATACCTGCGCTCTTGATGAGAAGCAGGGGCAAAGCTACATTCCTGCGATCTCAGTCTGACCTGAAACACAGGAAGATGGACTGAAGGGAACCATACTCCCTTCCCAGAACTTAAAGAATCTTATTCATAGAAAGCCTTTAGAATAGGGTTAAAAATACATCCATAGCAGTTTCTTCAACTAGAACATTGTATGTTACCTATACATGAGTGTCACCGCTGGTGGTGGAGGGGGGACATGGCTACACTCTTAAAATAAACCAAATAGTAATTTGGAGAAAAACAAAAACACTATCAGGAAGTGGTGATGCACACCTTTAATTCCAGCACTCAGGAGTCTGAGGTAGGTGGATCTCTGTGAGTTCTAGGCCAGACTGGTCTACAGAGCAAGTTCCAGAACAGGCTCCAAAGCTACACAGAAAAAAAAAAAAAAAAAAAAAAAAAAAAAAAAAAAAAAAAAAAAAAAAAAAAAAAAAAAAAAAAAAAAAAAAAAAAAAAAAAAAAAAAAAAAAAAAAAAAAAAAAAAAAAAAAAAAAAAACCTGTTTCAAAAAACAAAAATCAAGAGAGAGAGAGAACAAATAAAAAAGAAAAAACCAACTAATTCCACCTGTTCTGGAGGCTCTTCCTGTGAAGTTGTAATCCACACTTCAGCAAGCAGCAGTCATGTGCAGACCCAGTGATTTGTTTTGAGAATACTGACAATGTTCTCTTATTCATGCCTGAATGTCAGGCACCCAGAGACCTCCTTGCTATGTCCAGTCCACCACTGTGGTCTGTAGAGTGTGGAGTGAAGCAGCTTGTAGCCCACGGTTTTCACTGCTTCTTGGGAGTTCCTAAAATAGAATTTAGAAAATCTTTCCCACCAAAGTTGAAATTCCTGTAGATGAAAGTTACTGTCTTGTCCAGTCCCATAGCCATTCAGTCCCAAAGAAACATACAGAGGCTTAAGTATAAACTGGTTGGTCTATCGCTCATGTTTATTACTAACTAGCTCTTACCATTTAAATTAACCCATAATTTTTACTTATGTTTAGCCTTGGTTGTGGCTTGGTACCTTTTCTCAGTGAGGCTTCCTCTGTGTCTGGCTGATGACTGATTTTCTGCCTTTCTTCTTCCCAGAATTCTCCTAGTCTGGTTACCCCACCTATACTTCCTGCCTGGCTACTGACCAATAAGCATTTTATCAAACCAATATGAGTGAGAAATCTCTACCATGTATGAGAGCATTACCCCACAGCAAATTCCTAAGGTTTGGATGTAAGTTTGTGACATGGTTCTGAGAAGATTCTCATGGTGCAGGCCACCCCCGCAAAGAGAATGAGGTTCCTTTTAAAACAATTTCAAAGTGTCTTTTTTAAACCCAATTTTGATGAAGCTGTAATTGGAAATCACATCACATTCTGCCCACTCTGATAGCCCCAATTCACAGGCCCATGCTGTGACAGGTTTTTAGGCTGGGAAGCCCTCTATTTAAACTGTATTCCCTCCCTAATGTTAAAGTCTAGTGTCTTAGGCAACAACCAAACATTCTGTCCCTTAGTTCTTGTATCCAAGAACTTGGCAAAAATTTTGTTTTATAATTACTTATTCTTCACAATCAATCTTCTGGAATGTTCTCTTATTAGGATGCGATAATGCTGGCCACAAGATGTTACTGCTGGGCATCTGAAATGTGGTCACCATGACTAAGGAGTTGTTGAGAAGAACAGGTCTTCTGAAATAATAGTGGTTTTACATTCTCAACAGGGGACTGCTAATTACTGCAAGCATTCAAGTCTCTCCACATCCTTAACCCATCTTTCCTGTGAGCAGCCATCCTATGTGTGTGAAGCTGAAATCTCTTTCCAAACTGACTTCTTTGACCAGACACCGGGGCTTCTTTTCACAGGCCCAACGGCTATCCATGTATTTTCACAGGCCAATGGCTATCCATGTATTTTCACAGGCTCAATGGCTGTCCATGTATTTTCACAGGTGGTGTAGGAGGTCCTTCTGTATTTGGGTTGCTTTCATTGGTAAATAAAGAGACTGCCTTGGCTTTTTGATAGGGCAGCCCTTAGGTGGGTGTAGTAGACAGAACAGAATGTTGGGAAAAAGGAAGTATGGCAGATGCCATGAATCTCTGGCCTGAGATGGACATAGGTTAGAATCTTCCCGGTAAGCCATGACCCCGTGGCGATACACAGATTACTAGATATGGGTTAAAGCAACATGTGAAAGTTAGCCAAGAAGAGGGTAGATATAATGGGCCAGGCAGTGTTTAATTAATATAATTTTGGTGTGGTTATTTCGGGTATAAGCTAGCTGTGTGGCCAGGAGCTGGATGGCCAGGACCAAAAGCAGGCTTTCCTCATTACTACACACAGGCCAATGGCTATCCATGTATTCTCACAGGCCCATTGGCTATCCATGTCTTTTCACAGGCCCATTGGCTATCCATGTATTCTCACAGGCCCATTGGCTATCCATGTATTCTCACAGGCCCAATGGCTGTCCATGTATTTTGGAGCAAACAGTCAAGTCCTTTGCTTATTTTGAATTGGGTTTTTGTTGAGTGTTAGTTTTGTATCTTTGCATTTGTATTTTTCTTTTAAACACACGATACCATGAAGTTCAATTGTCTTGTCATCTTTGGTGTCAAATTCAATACCACTGCCAAGAGTCCTTTTTGCTGTTGTCAGCCAGGGCCTCACAAGGCTGGTTCTTATTCTGTAGAAAAGGCCTGGCCACGAACTCCCAGAGCTCCTCCTGCTTCTGCTTCCCACCTAGTGCTGGAATGAGCCTTAAAGAGCTAGTTACCCATCCTGTCTTCTAACAGCATTGGCCACAGTGACCAAGGTGTGGAGGCCACCTTGCCTACTGATAGGCAATGGGTAAAAAAATGTTATTCAGCCTACAAAAGGATGGTAATCCCATAATATGCTAAAAATGAAAGCATCTTAAAGACATGAGAAAATGAAAAAGCCAGTCATAAAAAGGCAAATACTGTTTGATTGCATTTAGATGAATTAGTTATAACTATAGAGACAGAAAACAGGAAAGTGTGGGCCAAGAGCTTGAGGTGGAGTAAGGCTGTGAAGATGCAGAGGCTCTGGCTGCACACTGAACGCTCAGCCATGCAGTTACCTGCTTAAAAGAGCAAATCTTGACTGCGTTTCACCATGAAGAACCTTCACGGTGGTTGGCACCTACAATCTTTGGACAACTCTGTTATATGGAACTAACTGAAAGTCTACACACACTAAAGAGATAAATACACACAATGGTCTGTTCAAGACCAATGGATACAAACAAAACACTTCAGGCTTCATTTTTTGCTAGGGAAGAGAGAGGGGGAAGAGAGGGAGAGGAGGAGGGGATGAGGGAGTGAGGGGGAGAGATTCTGGTTCATTTTCTATGCAGCCAGAATGAAGAGATAGCGGAAACCAGGCCCTAGCCCATGCCACCTACATAATGAGCATAATGTGTAAAAGAGTAGAATTTCAATGTCACATAAAATTATCTTAGCCTGACAATTAAGACCACAAAATGAAACGAGTTATACTCTCCCCCCAAATAGACGTATTGATCTAGAATGTGCCTTACAATAATCCCCCCTTTCTTGCAGTTTTTTTCCTGAGGCTACAGTTGCTGTATAGCTGCTGTATAGTGGTAGTTCTAAACTATTAAATAGAAAATCCAAAACATAGTTTGTTCACTGTTCTGAGTAGAAAGATGAAATCTTTATCCTGCATGAGACACAAGCCATCTGTTTGTCTGGCAAAGCCACACTGTACACTTGTGTCACTTGGTAGTTGTCTGGGCTATCAGATGAATGTACACTTGTGTCACTTGGTAGTTATCTGGGCTATCAGATGAATGTACACTTGTGTCACTTGGTAGTTATCAGATGAATGGCAGTGCACCAGTGTTTGCTTTCAAGTTAACTTCAAATTTCAAAATCATTTACTTAATGATGATGCAAAGCAAACACGAGTCAAACACGAGGCATAAAAACAAAACATGAAAGAATAGATTGGTGCTGGATGTGTGTGGTAATGTTGCAGGCTATACTGGAAAAACCAATGCCTCGATCTCTCAGATCTAAGACTCTTCCCTAGCAGATACTAAAAACCCACAGAAACCCCAGTCCCTTAATGCTGTAATATTTACTGTATTACAGTACTGAGCCTATGCATGTTCTCACATAATCTAAGTCATATTGATCACTTACAACACATAAATATTTGCCATGCTGAATATTTTTGGTTAATGGTTGACTGAATCCACAAATACAGAACCCACACATAAGAAACAAACGTACATAAATGGATGGATGGATAAATACAGATAGGGATAAATAGTTTGGTACTGACCAAGGCTTCAGGCATCCTCCAAGGTGGATTGTTTATGAATAAGGCACAACTTAACTGATCATGTTAAACTAACAGTTAATCAAAGTAGTTCCCCATGACAATAAGATGTCTCCTAATGACTTGTTGCTATACCCACAGTTCAGTACATGGCTTGACCCTCATCAAAGAAGCTGCTTCTTCCAATAGAAGGGAATCAAGAGATCCACAACTGGACAATGGAAACAGTGAGAAACCTTGGAGCACTCAGTCCTAAAGGAGATCTCTTTATCAACCCCCTCCCCACAGGGCTCAGAATCTAGGCAGAAGAGTAGGAAAAGATTTTAAGAGCCAGAGGTGGTGGATGACTTCAAGTCACAACAGGGCTGATACACATTTTAACTCACAGAGACTGTAGCAGCCTAAATAAGATCTACACATGTTCAAGCCAGGGTGGGGGGGTCCCAGCACTGAGATGGGGTAGGGCGAGTAGAACAGACTCCCGCCCCTTACTAAGAAGCTATATATAGAGGCAACTGATACTGGTAAAGGGAGAATCAGTTTTCTTCAATGGTGTTTCACTTCAGGGCACGTTCCATATATAAAAGTAGTTGGTCACACAAAATGATCTCCATGTGGTATTTTTGCCTATTTGTTTTGTGACTTTATTTTTTTGTTTTTGGCTTTGTCATTTTTTTTTTTGTCTTATTGGTTGTTTTTTCATTTTTTGTTTTGTTCTTTTATGAGAGATAATGAAGTTTGGTGTTTAGGAAAGCAGGGAGAATCTGGGAGGAACAGAAAAACATGATCAAAATATACCATATAAAATGTTAATAGAAATAACTTTGATCAAACAGCCCAGAATTTATGAATGTATTTAATATATTTTTATCAAGGGGGGAAACTAGCTCCTTCCAGCCTCAGGCTTTAGTTGATAAGTATGCTTATAACTTGGGGCATTCATAAGCAATCCAGGCCTGTTAATTCATCTGTTAAAACAATCAGACAAATCTCCCTAACTATAAAGACTCCTCCTAGTCTTTATCAGTTAAAAAGGCTAAGTTTCCCATTGCTTTTGCCTGAAAGTGAACTTTCAAAATGCGCCAAAGGGAGAAAAGGCCTTGAAGGTTATGCAAGACCTCCAGGTCACTGAGTCATGACTTCACCTGGAAAGGTCCTGCTGATGTCTATGAAGTTCATCAACAGTGTAAGGATCAGGACAAGTTTCAATACCACCTGCCATGAACCACAAGTACCAGAACTACTTGGAAGAGCTGGCTACCAGCATTAGTAATTAAACATCTTTACCAAAGCATGCTTATCTGAGTGTACTGGCAGAAGTGTAATAAAGGGAGAGCTTAGGAGGAAAAAGAAATCAGACTAAGTGTGTACTGTAGTGGTTTGTCTAGTTGTTACCTTGTTCTGCAAGTGCTGTGTGTGAACATTATGAAAGTGCTTCTGCTCACATGGTGCCATGGGCAAAGGGCAGCCAAGAAAGAAATCAAAGGGTTCATTCAAGTGCCAGACCCACATAAGACTAATGTGTGAAAAGTACAATCAAGCTGAATATACTTACCGCCACCCCTGGTCTACAGAACTGCATAAAGAAGACTCATTGGGATTCCTCAGGAGACTCATCCTGGCAGTTAGAGACCATCTCATTAGGCATCCTGTTCCTCCCTTCTCTAAATAAGCAGTCTGGTTTGGCTTGGCCTGACTTTACAGGATTTCCAGAAGACATCATCATCACACCATTGTTATGAGCCTGCTGGTTTTCTGTACCCATCTCTTTATTTTTTTCTTTTATTTCAAATTAAGTCACATTTAAGAGGACTAGAAAATGTTAAAAAAACAAAACCTGCGCCCCATTTCCAACACTATTGTGACAGAAACTGAACAGTGGGCATATTAAACACCTTTCCTAGTCATATACTGGAAATGCATTTCCCAGATGAGGATCATCAGATCAGGGCTGAGGGCTAGGGTTTAGACACAAAGTCAACTATACAAAATCCTATTTTCTAAGCACTTTCAGATATCTGTCCAGTGCAGTATTAGAACATGTGAATTTTCCTAGTCTATGCCTTCTAAACACTGCTATACACTCCTATACAGTCTGAGGAGTTGGTGCTACTAGGAAACTCCATCTTTACTTTCATTAGAACCTTCTCTCACTAGCTGCAAAAACATTCTTGGCACAAATACAGAGTAACTTTTCCTGCTGCTGCAGACTTACTATCCAATATTGTAGCTGTCAATGCTGCAAGTGCTGACATTAGAACAGTCACAGATCCCCAGGCATCAGACACTACTGTTTTTAGTGAGTTTCATGCCCATGGGTGACAGCAATACACACACTTATGTGAGGATGTATTTTATGAACATAACCTATAGGCCACTAAGTTTGAAGTCTGGCTGAACTCACGATTGCATTTGTAGTCTTCACAAAAGAGGAAAAACTCAATTACCCCGCTCTAAAACAACACCTTGTCAGAGCTGTTCACATTCTTCAGAGTAAAAGGCAAAATGCCTCACTGATACAACATTTAAGGAAGTATTTTTCTAACTAGAATTTCTATAGTGATTCAAATAAACTTTTTCTTTCAATTGTCTCTTTTGTGATATTTTGAAAAAAGGCCTGTTAGTAAATAAAATTCCACTAATAATATTTATTTTTAGCTTTTAATATATTTTCTGCTAAAAAATCAAGTTGTCAAGACAGGAAAATATTACTGGTTTTGTTATTACAAAAACAATTGATAACTTTTAATTCACAAAGAATGAAAAAACAAGACACTGACCTCATTGTACATACACCATTACAATACAATATTAGTGGTATTAAAATACAACATCAAAGACTTTGCATACACACATGTACTTTGAAACAAGGAACACAGGACAATTTTAACCCCTTGACATGTCCATGACCACCAAGAGAAAGAATACCACAGATCACAGACTTGAGTCTAATTGTTTTCCTGGTACATAGTCAAGACACAAGAGCCCTAAAGCACACTGTATTATTAACGGCATCTGCAGGTCTACACGTGCTGATTTGGAACTTCTCCCAATCCAAAGTGATGTGGGAGGAGAAGTATGCTGTGAATATGTTTTATTGCCATTGATTAATAAAGAAGTTGCTTTTGGCCAATGGCTTAACAGAGTAAAGCCAGGCTAAAAGAGATACAGAGAGCAGGCGGAAACAGAGAGAAGCCATGTAACGGCCAGAGGAGAAAGACGTGAGCTGCTAGCTGGAACCTTGCCACTGGTAGGCCATGAGCCTTGTTGTAAAATATAAAATAGGAATGGGTTAATTTAAGATGCAAGAGCTTGCTAGGAATATGCTAGAGTCATTGGCCAAACAATGTTTAATTGATACAGTTTTGTGAAATTATTTCAAGTCTGAGCAGCCAGGAACGAATGAGCAGCCTCCCTCAACACCAAAGCAATCTGCATCCACTGGCAAGCAGCTTAGTATGTTATGTATTTAAGAAGATTACAGCACAGAGAGTATCTTAGCTACAAGATTTAGGAGAAAGGTTCTGCACAGATCATACACACACACACAAATTGTTACCAAGGAAGGCAATCTGGAAATTACAAATGCAATCCTAGGAAAAAGAATCATGGTTACAAATCATTTCCTTTCAAACCCTGATGAAAAAAGAAGTATGTGGTGTTAAGGAACTGTTGGTACAGAAAGAACAGAAAACATAGGAGTGAGAAAAGTCAATCTGCCACAGGAAATATGGATTTGGTTGATTTTCTAAAATGAGGTATAAAAGTATGTCAGTAAATAAAAACATACAAAACAAAACATCAACAACAAATTAAGAACCAAAATGCACATCTGCAATGGAAGAACCATCTAAGCTTCTTATAGTTCCTTTATTAGATTAGACATTCCATATACAGCAGTTCATCTAGAAAAATACATTTAGAAATCTTCAACAGACCATGCCTCCCTGTAACAAAACCTTCCAAACCCTGTTTTATTATATAAATCAATCTACATTAGTAATGTAAAAAGAAAATACTCAAATTTTGCAGTGTCATTTTCTACCCAACATCCATCTGATTTACACAGGTCTCCACTATTCAAGTGGAGGTTAGAATCCTAATGTCTTCTGTACATATTAAATAACCTAAAAAGCTCCTCTTGTAGTGTGTTACTATTTACCAAGTCTACTCAGTATTTCCCAGTACCATTCTCATTGAAGTAATCGGCCAGTAAATGTAATTAAAACCTAAAAGTGCATGGTTTAACTTTCGCAAATAATGGCTTATTTCTGGAGGAAGCCATGGAAACGGTTACCAGTGCCATGATGAGAAACACCGGGTAAGATGTACTGTAAGCCTATAGAACACAGGTATATACATAAGCTAAATTATACTAAGTCCTCAGCCCATATTTACATCACACAATGCCTACTTCCAGAGGGTCATACCAAGAACTCAATATGGCACTAAACATAATCAGGATTGTTAGCTATAATTCAGTACAGCACGTACCAAATGCCCTGATTTGACTTAGACTAATCAGAACTCCAGTATATCACAGTGTTTTAAGTACTGTCAGTGTGCTGTCCCAACAAACTACTAAGGTATCCAGCAAGGATGCTGTGAGACAGTAAAATTAGACAGCAAACCTTCACCCAGGGATCCTATCTGGGTTATGAGCTTCAGCACTAAAGACCGCCACTCATGCAGATTCCCTGAAAAAAGTGGTACACAGGTCTCAAATGGATCA
The DNA here is from genome assembly GCA_004026605.1 of Ondatra zibethicus. Classification (NCBI taxonomy): domain Eukaryota; kingdom Metazoa; phylum Chordata; class Mammalia; order Rodentia; family Cricetidae; genus Ondatra; species Ondatra zibethicus. Next base: position 26,890 of record PVIU01007736.1, read on the forward strand.
ACTTCATTTGTTTTAAACGCCCAAGAACGTTTTTGAAAATAACTGGCAATGACTAACTATCACTGTACCAAGTGAAGAGCTTACACAGCATGAAGAAATCTACATTATCCAGTTTGGTGACAGCAAGGGACCCACACAGTTTTCCTTACCAAGTTATCCAGTGTACATGACTGGTTAGAATTCTGAGTTTTGATCTTTTACTGATATTCAAATATAAAATGCAAGCATCCAGGATAAAATGAATCCCAAATTACACACAGTCATAGCTTGCTGTTTGCTTGCAACAAAGCAGCAAATGAGGGCCCCGCTAGTATCTTCACTTTCTTCTTCCTCTCTGACCCTCAAAAAAGTGCAAAATTAGAGTCACTGTCACTGCTTGGTCCAAAAATGAAACACACCATTTTTAAGATTTGAAATATCTGAATCCAGCTTCTTTTCCACAGGCTGTTTTTCATGAGAGTCAGCGTCCAAAGACAGTGCTTAATTCCAAAAGAATCAATTCGACAATCTGGTTTTGGTACACAGTATGAACCGCTATATTGCCAGTCTCTCTTTCTGGCTTTAGCAGAGTGGGGCCAAAAACGATTGCTATACTCTGATAGGTCATTCGGTTTTTTTCTCCATTTTCTATAACCCTAGAAAGAGAAAACAAACTTGTTTAAGAAACAGAGGAAAACTTCAAATTGTATTACAAACCTAACAGTTTGCATTTAGAAAGAAATCGCTGACTTTGCTGGGGTGATACAGGCAGGATTTAAGCATGTCACTTCGGTCTGGCTGCTACACGGAGCCGGTTTCTTAATCAACAGCTGAAAGATCAGCACTATATATACTGTGGCAAACTTTAAATGTGTGATATTTTGGCTTCTCTTTCAGACTAGGATACAGACTTAAATAAGTTACCACACAGGTAACAGTGATCTATCGTCCACATGGGGAGGATATTTCATCAGGGAATAGAAGTTACAACTTTCAATTTAATATTATTTAAAAAAATCATCTAATAGGTACTTTGGTATTTTATTATTTTCACACTGTGTGTGTGTGCGTGTGTGTGCGCACACCACAGTGCACATCCAGAAGTTAAAAGGACAACTTGTGATAGTCAGTTACCTCTTTAGGTGGGTCCTCATACTCGCTGGCAAATGCCTTTGTATGCTGAGCCATCCTGCCAGCCCCACTTTATTACTTCAATGTTTCAAAGATGTAACAAATTCATTTATTAAAGTAGCTATGTAGTAGTAAGAGAGAGCCACGAAAGTTATGTTTTAAGGTAATGTAACGTGTCTCACTTGAGCCGCCTCAGCTTCATGCTAAGTTCAGTCCTGTCAGGACACCTACTGTGTGGTGAGTGTTAAACCTACTGTGTGGCATTCTACTAAAAGAAATAAATTCTACAAGTTGAGTTTTTTAAAAAAACTTACAAAGACAGCAAGTGACACATTGATGGACAAGTTGCGGCCTGGATGACCCTGTCCCATGTGCTCTCCACTGTCCTAAACCACACTTCCTACCCATACAGCTTCTTACCTTTTGAGGTGTCTAAACAGAATCTGCATTGTATCTTGATTTGGCTTTGGCAACTGTCTGATTAGGTCCTTAACAGCAGTGACACGCTGCCTCGGATCTTGTTCTAAAAAAGTAATAAGCAGACACTTTGCAACAAATTCTTATGGAAGAAAAGGCAATGGAGAGTTTGGAAGCTGGTGTTTAGTAACACACAGTGACATCTGGTGGTCACACCTAAAATCTCTGGAGTTTTTTCAACCCATTGAAAAAACTTGTTTAAAAAAGACCAAACCATCCACCAGCTTAATTTGTAAAAATGATTTTCAATATTGGGGGTGGGGGGAACTGAGTAGAACAACATACTTACTAATTGCGTTAACAAAATCATTAAAATGGCTAAATGTAAAAAGAGGTTCTGGTAATTCTCGAAAAAACATTTTCAGTGCTCCAGTGACTACATGAATGTCTTCCCATTTACTGTCATTCAAATCCAATTTCTCATCTGAAAAACAGTAGGAATAAGACATTTTTAAGATTGCTTTGAACCAGTTCTTCAAGCTATGGGCAGTGCTGCTGGAAATAACAGGAAGGCATGCCCTCTTACCGTGATTGACAGCAAATCTCAGCTTCTGAATCACTGCAAGGTTGCCACTTACTCTGTAGATACCATCAACGTCTAAACCTACAAGGAAATAATATTTCATGTTTGGAAGAAACTCATTGTTGCTTCTAAAGATGCATAAGTATCTCCATTTGGGGATTTTACCATGCTGACCAGACTGGCCTCAAAATCTTGGGCTGAAGCGATCCTTTGCTTCAGCTGCCCAAGCAGCTGCAGGTACAGATACATTGTACCCAGCTTCAGAATTCTTATTCTTAGCATTAGCTGAAAATCAACTGGACAAATACTCTCTTTTTCTACATGGTTATTTTGATTCTTGGCAGGGGAATGAGGTGGCAATTTATTCTGAATATTGTTTAATAAACAGCAGAAATTCTACTGTTTATCAGGTACACTGTAGCTTTGCTCATAAAAAATCTCACAAAACTCAAAATAAGAACTGATATTTAATATTAATATGTTATTATCAACATTATTACTTAATATTAATATTTAATATTAAGATATTAAGGATAGTTTTTAAAGCAAAGATAAAATCGACCCATCCATTTTTTTGCACACAATTTTAAAATGTAAATGTATATACTGAAGAAACTGGCACTCTCTTAACAGTGTCTGTCACACCAATTGCTTATGGTAGGCTTATCAAAAGCTAGTAACTAGTGGTTCTATAGAGAACATACCACGTGATAATATTTTTTCAGGTATGGTCAGAATCATTTGAGATTCACATAATTAAACCTAAAAATATTAAATATTCATTAAATAACAAAGCTGTACACACCAAACAAAGCACATTTCTAATGTTCTATTAATTATTTAGCCTCAAATAAAGCAAATAAACAGTGTCAAGTCTTGACCATCATGCTGACAGAGTCAATGGGCAAAAGATCGGAAACTGGCAGAAGTTACAAATGAAGTAACACAAGTTGCTACCTGTGTCGGATGCTTCTGATACACACAGATGCTGTGACGATAGTCAATGCACTGTCAGTCATAAGACATAAGAAACTCCTTTGTTGTGCTCTCAGGAAATGACCTACGTGACATATGCATTTAGACTCTAGCTGAGCTCTCCTTTCTATGGCACCACAAGCATCCTCCCGAACACCATCCTTGGAGCACTCACACCAGCACACCAGTCCTTGTCAGCTGCAGTCACCCGTTTTCATATGAGCACTGGCAACTCCAGATGACTTGGACTGCTACCATAGTGACATATCAAACACTGAATGAGGCCTGAAGGCCTTAATTTGAAACAGGTAAAATTAGGTAATATTTTAGCACACAAAATGCTTCATGTCTTTTTATACATTTCAGGACCATAAGGAACTTCTGGTTGCCTCACTCAGAAATCATACAATCTTATAAGAGCTTTTATTACACTTATTTACTAAGAGTATGTGAGATGGGTTCCAAAGTACTTGTGTGAAGGTCAAAGGACACTGTGTAGAAAATGGTTCTTTTTCTCTCTCTCGGGTCCTCAGGCCTGGTGGATAGCACTTTACTAGCTGAGCCATTTTACTAGTCCAGCCCTAGGGATTTTGGTCTGAAACAAAGAACTGTTTTGCTTAATGTAAAAAACAAAACTTGGCAGCATTCTCTTACCATGTTCTTCGACATGCTCAATGCATAACTTCACAAATTTTGGCACCGTCCCATTCTCTCTCTGACACAGATTAGCAAGATTAGATCCAAAAACCTGATCTGAAAGAGATTTATTTTTTAAATTATCACTTTGCTGAACATCAGTTCAGAAAACAGCTAAGTCCTCCAGTGTGCACACACGTGCCTCCTTCAACCTCACATTAATCTTCCCAAATAAACTCAAAGACTACACAACTTACTCTTGTCAAAAAGGCTTTGTATTTTTATCCCTACTGCAGAGACCACTGTCCCTAAATATGGTTCCCTTTCTTCACCCCTGGCCTCAGGCAACAATCACCTCCTTAGAAAAACTGACTATCCTTTTCTAAGATAACCAATTCCAATCATTTGCTACTGGGTGACTGGGAAAGGCTCACATCAAGTTTGCCTGCCACCCAGTAAATCCTGAGGGCAAGACAGGGTTTCTCTGTAGCTTTGGAGCCTGTCCTGGAACTTGCTCTGTAGACCAGGCTGGCCTCAAACTCACAGAGACCCACCTGCCTCTGCCTCCCGAGTGCTGGGATTAAAGGCATGCACCACCACCACCCTGCAAGAACCTTGTTCTTAACAGCAACAGGTGCTCATGGCTCCTATCTCATGCACAGCACTTAGAAAATACCCAAATAATTTAAAAACTATCAAAACAAGCTATGTACTCTTCTTGTGCTGACACAGGATTCCACAAAATGTTTTAAAAAGCTGTTCCATTAATCTTTTAAATAAACAGTTTAGATACTGCATGTATGTGCTAAGTATTCAGGATAATAAAATGTCTAAAGTGATATAACCCCACAAGGCGACAACTCAGTATTTCTCAATGAAAAAGTTAATTTAATGAACAAATTAACAGTTGCTTCTGAGACCTCCTCTGACATTTTTTTGAAGGCTCTAAACAAACCAACCTACATGTTTTATCCATTAGTACTTATCTCTAACCCCTAACATTTCATGGTGGTATGAATAGGTATGATCCCCATAGACTCATGTGTTTAAATGTTTGTCCCATAAAAAATAGCTCTATTAGGAGATGTGGCCTTGTTGGAGGAAGTGTGTCACTATCAGGGCAGGCTTTGAGGTCTCATCCGGTGTGGCAGTCTCTCCTTCTGCTGACTGTAGAGCAAGAGTAGAACTCTCAGCTCCTTCCCTAGCACCATGTCTGGCTGTATGCCTCCATGTCCCACCATGAAGATATTGGACTACATTTCTGAAACTTTATGCCATCCCCAATTAATGTTTTCCTTTATAAAACTTACCATGCTCATGGTGCCTCTTCACATACAACAGAAACCCTAACTAAGATCGTACTACTTTGTTTTGTTTTGTTGGGGTTCGAATTATTTTTATTTTGTATCTGTGCATGGGTATGTACATGTGAGTGCATGTGCTCATGGAGGCCAAGGGCACTCATCCTTTGGAGCTGGAGTTGCAGGAGATGTGAGCCCGAATCTGTGCTCCGGGAACAAAACAGTAGTCCTCTGCAGAGGCAGTACAAAGTGCTCATCTCTTCAGCCACATTTTTCTGTTTTTGCTTGTTTGTTTTTTGAGACAGGGTCTCAATCTATGTTGAGTTATATAGCTGAGGGTGACCTTGAACTTCCGACCTTTATGTTCTCACCTCCCAATCACTGGGAATACAGATGTGGGCCACTAAGCCCAGGCACAGTTGCTCATGTGAACCAGTCAATTCCTATATATCCTAGAAGTCTTATATCTGTCCTCAATGGGACTCATCTTTGCTTTTCAACAGAGAAGATGCTTTGCAAACAGATTTCCAGTGAGGGTCCCGGTTACAAACCTCATAACCAGACTCATATGCGCACATTATATATTACCTTCACCTTTATTTTTGAATAAATGCCATCGGTTTGAGTCATAAATTTAAAATTTTAACCTCCAGTGTTAAACACAATTATAAGAATTGCAGGTATAGTCAGACATATGTGCTTTTAATGAACAGTTTCCTGTTTGATGGTGCATTATGGTGATCATAAATGAATTAAGAAACATATAATCGGGGGAAATATCTTTTGTTAATTTTAAAATTATCTTAAATTAGAGCCAAAAGCAAACAATCAGGAATGGAACTATTTGTTGTTTGCTCTCATACTGTTAGTGACTGTCTGTCACATTTCTAACTTCTGATCTTTACAATGCAGAACCAAAATTTGTCGTGATATCTAAGAACACCAATGACCGACACGCATCTCATCTGTCCTTCTCTGATATGGGCTTCAAAAAAAGGTAGTTTGGGATTTATGCCTGACTCCATGTTTTAGCTACACTTTACACATGCATTTTTAAAAGATCAGTGTTAATTAGTCAAATGCCTTTCATCTGCATAGTTGGAGACGAATAAAAATGAAAACATTGGAAGTGCTCAGTCTTAGCTTCACACACCACATTTGATTCAGCTAACATTCATTATGTTAATACCACTTCTTGTACACACCTTTGATATAACCTTTCTCACGAACAGCTTGCAATGTGGGGCGTCGGGTAAGAAACTTCTTTAAGTTTTTCTTAGTTTTCTTCTGCTCTGAAGAATCCATGCTGGATCCTTTCATTGCTTTAGGCAAACAGATATTAGGTACTTCAGGAAACTTTTCTAGTAAAAGTTGTTCCACAGAAGACTCAAGACATACCAACCCATGGTTAAATAAATAAGTAATAAATAAAATAAATATCACAGCAGAAACAGTTATTTAACTTTAAGCAAAATTATTGTTTTTAATCACTAGAAGTGACTACGTCTCTACTTTCTTTGGGGTCAGTCAAGACCTTAAAAAGTGACTCTACTTTTCCATCAGTGCCAGAAAGTAAAACCATTTCCTGTGCCACACACACAATTCACAACATAACCCAACATTCCTACCCTAGTGAACTGCTTAAGAATCTGAAAAGTCCACATATTTGTATCTGAGCTTCTATGATAATCTGTGCTATGACATAAGAACAGAGCACACAGAACCTGTTCTAATCACCTTCAACCCTGATTTATGAGATACAGAACATGAAATTCTAAATAACATTTGTTACAAATATAATTATGTTTGGAGAACACTAAGAGTAAAGATACATCAATCAAGAATAAAAACTTTAAGGACACCTTGGTGACATACGCCTGTAATCCCACTACATGAGACTCAGAGGCAGGAGGATTAAGAGCTCAAGGTCAGTCTTGGCTTCACAGGGAGCTTAAGGACAGCCTGAACCACAAAGAACCCCTTAAAAACCGTAAAACTTTGTGTTAACATTGCTGAGTGATGGTGTTGGTGTGTGTTTGTGTAAAATCTTCATTATATTGTTGGAAAACAAAAGTAGAATTGACTTTCTAATCATTTAATTAGGAGGCCAGAAAATCCTTAGTTAAGCATGTGGATTTAGATAAACTGGAAAAGGTGTGGAGTCACAGTTAATGGCCAACATCAATAATATACTTCTGCGTTCAAAACTATCCGTCTTAAAACTGCTGGCTTAGCTCTGCTCTTGTCTGTCTGTGTGCTCTGGAGATCTGAGTACACGGCTGTGTGCATGAGCACATGACACTGGGCTCCTGGTGCCTCTGAGATAGTGGTGGAACAATTATTCCTTGACTTTGGACTTTCAAATGCCTAAGATTCTATGCAAACAAATATATTTTTAACTTAACAAAGTCCAGCTTCCTAAGTCCTCAAGAGAAGTACCCCACCTTACTATTACAGTTTCATATGAATGTGCACTGTGGTTAACAACAACGAGCTGACAAGATAGTACTTAGCCCTGTCACTCTTCTGGTCTCTGGAGAGACTACACATTTATATGGGCATGTATTCAAAACCTAGGAGACCATTACCAAATAAGGGAACAGCTTACAGCGAAGTTTTTTAAGCTCCTTTTGGTCCTTTTCTTTATCCTGCTTTTCTACCCCTGGTGAATCTGGTGCCTCCTCTTCAGCTGTTTCATCAGCCTCTGCTGCCTGTTGGTGAGAGATTTTCCAAACACGTTACTTCTAATATTGCTGCAGCTGAAAAGAACAATCTTCAGAATGAGCCATAATGAACTCTTACCAATGATTTTAGGAAACAGTTTATAGTATATATGGTTTAGGTATTTGATCAGTCTTTAAAAGTATGTTTCCTTTAATGACATTAACGTTCACTTCTAAAGGAGAACTACACGTGTTAACTCTCAGAACGCTAGGAATAACTGCCTCATTTGACAGTCACGTGTGGGTAGCATAAACAGCAGTTGGGAAGTTGGCCGATAAAAGACAAAGCAGCTACTTTCTGTACAAAAAGGTCCGACTTACACTCCTGGACGTGACATCCATGTTGCTGTGACAACAGTTTAAGAGTACATTATACACCATGGAAACAACACTCTAAGACAGACTTAATGTTCACAGATGTTAGGTGCTCCAAAGCACCCAGTACTCCTCTGCAGCCTCACCAAGGTAACTTGGACAGCATGACAAAGTGGACTCAATTCCCAAAGTGAAGGACTTTGCTTAGTCCTCACTGATGTCTACTCCACTGGATGTGGTTCTTTATGACATAAGGAAGGGATCCCTTTTCTTCTTGGATACTAATCTGCACCACTACTGTCTGCTAAAAAGTATATTCTTCCTGACTGTTCCACAATGCTATATCTGGCACTTTACTCTGTTCCACCGATCTGTATGTCTACCCCCACTTAAATATGAAGCTTCATAGGTTTGAAGTTCTAATATGCAATACAGCAGGTCTTTACTTCCTTATTCAAGTAAATTTTATGGACTTTTAGCCCTTTTTATCTCTAAAGGAATTTTAGATTAAGGTTCTCAAATACAACCAGAAAAACTACTTGGAATTTTAATGAGAATTCTCCAATCTAGAAATCATGTAGTCTTTTGATAAGCTGTCTCCAAAGCAGGGCGTGCACGCTCAGCAGTCTCCCTGCCTTATTCCAAGTGCTGGGATTACAGGAACAAGCTGCATTTGGCTCTTCTCTATTTTCTGGCACTGTGAAACAGTAGGTACTTCCACATTTCACATTAAATAATATGCTCTTCCTTCTTCCCTTGCCTCATTCCCTGCTTCTGGAGACCTCAACTACAAAACAAATATACACACAGCATAGCCCTGCAGTGCCTTCCCTAGACTAGCCCTTCTTACTGTTTTGTAGTGTGTTACACTTCATCACTACTGTATATTACATATTACATGTACAGTTAGCAGAGAAAGTTGTGTTATAGTACTGCTTGCTGCCTAGTACACAGGCACGCATGTACTTATTAAATACAAGAATGCAGGTACTGTGGTTACAGCTGAAAACCTACGTGTACACCCAAGTAGATGGGAGACAGGGCTCAAGTTGCTGGATTTTAATTTTAATAGGAGATTTCTAAGAATGAACCACTGGCTACCAAAAACAATTAGACTGTAGGAGTGAGCTCAGAGGAAGAGTGCTTGCCCAGCATACACAAGGCCTTAGGCTACTCCACACTACCAAAAACAAGCAAAGCAAACCCAGAAACAGACACAAAAAAATGTTAAATTAGGAAAATTATTTAGAAGGTTATTCTTATTTTAGTATTAAAATAAAAGTCAGTCATGGTATACAGAGATAAATAGAAAGGGATACAAGTAAAAATGTTTCATATTATACAATATTACATTATATATAATTCATGAATATTTGCTAGAAAAGCTCATATCTCCCTTAGTAAGTGTTATCTTTCATTTTTCAAAGCTAGATGACCCTCAATGTAAAGAGGTTAAGAATGCAGGGAACACACAGTTCTTGGCAGCCCAATGCCAATGAGCACAATGAACACCTTCAGAAAAGAAGCAGAAATATAAACAAGGTGTCACTAGAAACACACTGAGGCTACTGCTGCATACACTTCAAAACTTGCCCTCTGGCCTCCTTCCATCAAACAGTATCCCTTCCAGCACATTCTGACACTGAGTAAGGACTACACACTTAGCTTTATCAGTCCCTTCTTTATGATCCAATGCCTAATATAAACACTGCTGCAAATCCACTGGCCACTTAAGTTTTATAAGTGAGAATGTTTAACCACATCACTAGACACAGACTGCTAAAGTGGCCTTTGCCTTTCCCACCTGGGTTAGCACATACATGCACACATGAAGTCTTTCCATCTGTAAACTAAAATTTGCATATACAATAAACAATTAGAAAACTAGGAAAACAGCTCTGCAATTAAAGGAAATTGAGAAAGAGTCTCACAATGTAGCTCTGGCTATCCTGGAACTCTCTATACAGATCAGGATAGCCTCAAATTCAGAGATCCACTTGCCTTTGCCTTTGCCTCCCAAACGCTAGGATTAAAGGCAAATGCTCTGCAATAAAAATTTTACTTAAACCAAATACATACCTGGTTACTGATAGTACTACTAAGAACTTTAAACCAATCATTAATAACAGCATCATTATCAGACTGAATTAGCAGCTCTGTTCCTTGGCGAGTTTTCAGCTTAGAGAAAAAAGGTGAGGAAAGAACATGTCAGTGCTTTCAACACAATAAATGGAAAAACGTGTACTTCAAAGCTTGCACAGTCTACAGTGTACGAGGCTCATACAGATAGCAATAGAGGTACCAAGGCAGCTAGGAATGCCTGGCTAATCATTTTATAGAGGAGAAGGCTGATTTTTGCAATAAACTCTGAATAAAAATCCAGTAATTCAGAATCCCAAAGTAGTAAAGTCATTTAAAAATAAATACAAGTACCAAAGCAATGCATTTACAATTAAAACTGAAACATTTGTAAAGAAATAAAAGTCTGTGGTATTTCATATAGCGTAAGTAGTCTTTCATAGCCTGAGAATTTTCATGGTTTGGTTATAAATATAAATATAGAACAAAGGATTATAAATGTTAGGCTTTCAGTATTTCTTAATTAACAGATGATGACGACTGAGTATGAAGACAAGGCACAAGTGACAATATGACATCCCTTTAAAATTTTTCATACATCTATCTATTGATTTAATTCATTTATTTATTGTGTGTGTGTATGTTCACATGTGTACCATGGCCTGAGTTGGGAGGCGAGAGAACACTAGTCAGTCTGCTCCCCCACCACACCAGTCCCAGGAACTGAACTCAAGTTATCAGGCTTGGCAGCAAGTGCCCTTACCTGCTGAGCTAGCTCATCAACCTCACACTCTTTCTGAGCAGAAATATTACTATTTGTTCAATCGTGAACTGAAGCATGGATATCCATTATTTTATATGAAACCCAAACCAACTTCAATCTCTGTGGCCTGAGTGTTTATACTCTAATGAAAGAGCTGTAGACTGTAAAAGCACCCTCACATTTCCTAGCTAGTAATGAGTTTGTTTTCCTAGAGAAACATTTGGCAAGCTTCCCAAAACAATTCCCAAACAATGTTCTGAGGATAATTTCCCCCATAATTTCTCAAGTAATATTTAATAAAGCTATTTTTCAAAAATTAAACTTAAAATATGATGAAATAGTAAGTTGGGAAGCACTGGATTTAAGGAGTCTAACAAGATGCTCTCCTTCAAGAGTCCCCAGGAGCTTGACAATATAGAGAACACTAAAACTGTCTAAAATAGGGATAAAATACACTCTATTTCCAAAATGTATTTGGCCATGGATCCTTTTCTCATTCAGAAACCAGCTACTGGAACTGCAAACTGATTCAGAAGTAATGATATCCTTTCATGCATCTCTCTCTCTCTAGACAGGTGGTAAAGTTCCCCACCCCATTCCCCTCACCTCCACCTCCATGCACTGAATGTATGCTGCTACAGATAGGGGAGGGGGTTCCTAAATCAAAGTTAAAACAGTTTCTTAAAAGCAAAAAAAAAGCTAATTTAATCTACAGATTAATCTAAAAAGCAAAAAAAAAGCTAATTTAATAATCTACAGATTAATCTAATCTAGAAAAATTTATAAGTGATGTTAAAGGCAAAGTACACCAAATTAAAAATTCAAGGTTTTATTTTTTTAAAAGTAGCATCACTGTTATAGCATTTGTCTTGAGTCTTGGAGATAAACAGCCTTTGAGAAGCAGAGATTGATATGGGTTGGTACCCATGTCCTAACGCATGACAAAAATCATGTAGGTTCTCCTTCGAAGACACTACTGAAGCTAAAGTGCCTAGTCTACAATGAAAGGCCTCAGATATGAGGCTGTAAGTGACAGGGAATTACAAGACAGCTTACAGGCACATCTCACAAATTCCTCCAGCTTTCTACAGTGGAATTCCACTGCTCCCAGTCCCATGCGAACTCTTATTACCCAGGGCCCCTAGACTTCTGAGCCATGTTATAACAGTACACTGCAGCTAGGCCAACTTCCAAGTCTAGGCCTCGAGAAGCCTTGTCATCTCACCCTGCTGGAACCCTGACTGCATGTGGAGGAGTCTGTGTTAGCCTTCTTGAAAAAGAGAGGTCGTAGGGAGAAGGAAGCCCCTCCATTAGCTATAGCCAATACAAGTCATGTGGAGAAATGAAATCAGTTCAAACCACCCACTCCATCTGAGCCTCATGAGTGCTCCCAGGTGAGAGCAGAGCAGCCTGGACTCAGCCCGGACTAACTTTAGCAAGCATGAGGGGCTCTTTTGCAAATCTGCTAAGTTTTAGAGTTGTCTGCTACATGGTGACAAATAACTGTTCAAGACCATGAAGTGCAGTGGAAGGGTTAGAGCAACAGGGAAGAGAGAGACTTCATTTCTGTAGAAAAGTCCTAGGGCCACAGCAACACTAAGAAGACATGAGAACACACACACACACATGCACACGCACACGCACACGCACACACACACACACACACACCCCTCTCCAAGAAATACCACCCTAAAGTTATTTTCTAATATTAAGGGATCACATCCTTTTGTTACTGCTAGTAAAGAGAAAATTTGGGAAACAAGGCTTGTAACCCTTACTTTCTGTAACATGCAAATGGAGTTGATCCCCCCTCCCAGCTCTTACAATATTATAGTACAGATGACTTAGTAACAAATTTTGCCTCAATTTGTCACAACGAAAGACTAAAACAAAACATATACATACTAAAGCCAAGAATGAGTTTTTTAGTAAACAATGTATTACCTCAAATACATTCTTCTTGCTGGATTTGTCCTTTGATGCCATCTCTATCGTTGCCCCCTTAAGATCCACTGTGAATTCTGGTTTGGACTGATTACTCCCAAACTTTATTTTAGAAAAAAAGAAAAATGATATGTGGTATACATGTATATTCAAAAAGACTAAATATATAATCCAGATTATCTTTTTCTATGTCTTATTGAGCTATATTTTTCTCCACTTCCCTCCCTCTCTCCCCCCTCCCTTTCTACCCTCTTCCATGATCCCATGCTCCCAAATTACTCAGGATATCTTGTCTTTTTCTACTTCCCATGTAGATTAGATCCACCTATGTCTCTCTTAGAGTCCTCTTTGCTATCTAGGTTCTCTGGGATTGTAGGCTTTATGTCTAAAACCACTTATGAGTGAATACATATATTTGTCTTTCTGGGTCTAGGTTACCTCACTCAATATGGTTTTTTTCTAGATTCATCAATTTGCCCACAAATTTCAAGATGTCATTATTTTTTTTCTGCTGTGCAGTATTCCACTGCATAAATATACCACATTTTTCTTATCCATTCTTCGGTCGAGGGACGTTTAGGTTGTTTCTAGGTTCTGGTTATGACAAATAATGCTGCTATGAACATAGTTGAGCACATGTCCTTGTGGTATAATTGAGCATCCTTTGGGTATATACCCAAAACTGGTATTGCTGAGTCTTGAGGTAGGTTGTTTCATAATTTTCTGAGAAATCGCCATACTGGTATCCAAAGGGGCTGTACCAGTTTGCACTCCCACCAACAGTGCAGAAGTGTTCCCTTTCCCCCACAACCTCTCCAGCATAAGTTGTCATCAGTGTTTTTGATCTTGGCCATTCTTACAGGTGTAAGATGGAATCTCAGAGTTGTTTTGATTTGCATTTCTCTGATGGCTAAGGATGTTGAGCATTTCCTTAACTGTCTTGCAGCCATTTTAGATTCCTCTGTTGAGTGTTCTCTGTTTAGGTCTGTACCCCAGTTTTTTATTAGATTATTTGTTCTTTTGAGGACCAATTTCTTGAATTCTTTGTATATTTTGGAGATCAGCCCTCTGTCCGGTGTGGGGTTGGCGAAGATCTTTTCCCATTCTGTAGGCTGCCATTTTATCTTGTTGACTGTGTCCTTTGCTTTACAGAAGTTTCTCAGTTTCAGGAGGTCTCATTTATTAATTGTTTCTCTCAGTGTCTGTGCTACTGGGGTTCTATTTAGGAAGTGGTCTCCTGTGCCAATGCCTTCAAGTGTACTTCCCACCTTCTCTTCTATGCGGTTCAGTGTGGCTGGCTTTATGCTGAGGTCTTTGATCCATTTGAACTTGAATTTTGTGTATGGGGATATATATATGGATCTATTTTCATTCTTCTACATTTTGATATCAAGTTATATCCGCACCATTTGTTAAATATGCTTTCTTTTTTCTATTTTATATTTTTTGCTTCTTTGTCAAAAATCAGGGGTTTGTAGGTGTGTGGATTGATGTCTGGGTCTTCAATTAGGTTCTACTGGTCCTCCTGTCTGTTTTCAGTACTGTAGCTCTGTAGAAGAGTTTGAAGTCAGGGATTGCGATGCCTCCAGAAGTTCCTTTATTATACAGGATTGTTTTGGCTATCCTGGGTTCTTGCTTTTCCATATGAAGTTGAGTATTATTCTTTGGAGGTCTGTGAAGAATTTTGCTGGGCATTGAGTTGAATCTCTAGATTGCTTTTGGTAAGATTGTCTTTCCACTTTCTGGTGTCTTCTTCAATTTCTTTCTTCAAAGATTTAAAGTTCTTGTCATACAGATCTTCCACTTGTTTGGTTAGAGTTACTCCGAGATTTTTTTTGTTATTTGTTGCTATTTTGAAGGGTGATGTTTCTCTGATTTCTTTATGAGCCCATCTGTGTAAAGGAGGGCTACTGTTTTTTTTTTTTTTCAAGTTAATCTTGTATCCTGCTACATTACTGAAGGTTAAACAGATTATCTTAAATCCTTCTCTCTTCAGATTTTAAAAATTTAAGTATATCTATACTGGTGAGCCTTTAAAGTAATAGGCACTCAGCTCCAATCTATGATCATGGTAACCCATAGAGAAGCAAATTGGGTAAAGCCATTATTTGTAAGCAGGCAGACACAGATATACTGTAGCTTCACAGTTCTATTTCTTGAAATTTATGCTAGACCATAGGTAGCTATATAAAAGATTATGTTCTAAAGGCAATGCCAGACTCTCAAACATATAAATCACAAGCAGATGCCAAGCACATTTTCTAAGAAACAGCCTCTCATCCTGTTCTGTGCTTTCAAGATTCACTTCTTTATCAACTACTTATGTTGCCAATAACTAATGACTTTCAAAAATACGAAAGCATAAGCCACGTCATTTATTCAGTCTTTACTAGAAATTGTAAATCAGATGCTAAAAAGCCTCTAGCCACATGGTGAGAGATGTGAAATGAACAGGAAAATAGGTAGCATCGGTAGTTAAGGGAAAAAAACTTAGCTATACTCAACTATTATTTGAAAAAAAATTTAAGAGCATGATGATTTAAAAAGAAGAAACGTAAAGCATGTGGGTGAGCATGTACGGCTTGAGAGCTGTTTCTTCCAGTGACCTCTTGGGATTTTAGAGAGTTTATAACTTTTAAAAACCTATACTTCTTTTACAATGTAACTCCTTTACATACACCTCAAACTCAACTGTAAACAGCAGAGGGAAGTGAGGATGGCTCTGACAGAGCTCAGCTCCAGCGTGGCACCAGCTCAGAGACACAGAGAAGCTGTTTTTAGCACATCTGTCTCTGTCTTTCTGGCCCCTTCTAGTCTCAGAATCTCATCTCAGGTAGAAGGGACTCCACTGCAGAAAAGGGACGCATTTTACCCAAGAACAACTCCACTGTATAAAGGGGACACATTTTACCCATGTTTGTTCTACTTGCTGTCTGAGTGGAGGAAACAAAACTAGAATTTTTTTCAAATCATATCCAGTAATCCTAAGAGGTGTCTTGCATATCCTGCCAAACCTTGCTATTTATGAAGTTTCTGCAAAATACATTATACAGACTCATATACTTCTTATTTAAATATGATTATTTGTATTGACTGGACCACTTAACTCTGTTTTTATTCTCTTAGTATGTGAATTGTACTATCTGACCATAACATTAGTAAAACTTCATTTAAGATAAATAAATCACCCCAATGAAAATCTCATTAATTATCCTACAATTTCAAGCCTGGCTAGCCCAGTGAATTCTGAGCTGTATCACAACTGCAGCACAGTAGTCAGTCAGGTGACAGACAAAAAGGCTTCTCACATCTGCATTTGTCAGTATCAACACATTAATAATGAATTCTGAATTGTGCAAAAGTCAGCAAAAACTTCAAACAAAATACAAGTATCTCATGAATGATTGTGTGCTGTTGTGCTCAACTGACATCTGCCAATTTCTAAAGTTGTTTACATTTTTTAAAAAATCATCACATACAGGGCTGATAAGATGGCTCAGTAGGATTGCAGCACAAGCCTGGTAACCACATGCTTCCTCTTAATATCTCTCTCTCTCAATCTCTCTGTCTCTCTCTCAAATTAAAAAAAAAAGACTTTAATCTTAATACAACTACACCTAGTTGTATTAGGTCTGTCTACTTGTATCTTATCTACCACAGCCTTCAATAGGTAAGCCTCATTAGCTATCAAATCAGTGAATGCTGGGCAGCTTGTTTCAGGTACTGGGTTTTTAGTTATTAATCTTAACTGCTTCTCCATTTCTTTTTGTTCATTCATTTTCTTCAGTCAGTTTCTTTTTTTTTTTTACATTTTCTGACTTACATTTTATTTTTATTTTTTTAATATTTATTTATTATATATACAATATTCTGTCTGCGTGTATGCCTGCAGGCCAGAAGAGGGCACCAGACCCCATTACGGATGGTTGTGAGCCACCATGTGGTTGCTGGGAATTGAACTCAGGACCTCTGGAAGAGCAGGCAATGCTCTTAACCTCTGAGCCATCTCTCCAGCCCTCTTCAGTCAGTTTCTAATAAGAGTTGAACCCCAAGTACAAAGAAAAAATAATTACACAGTTCTTCAGAAATGCCTCAACACAAAGACCACATACTTTACTTCAGTGGGAAAAGGAGGAAGACATAATTCCCAATCTACTCAGGAAAGATAGGTCAAACCAATATTTCCATCTTTGGATATGAATGTGTTTTCTAAGTCATTTTCCACTATACCCGCTGAACAGAGAACAAATTCAAGGATTAGTGAGGCACAAAAAGAAGAAATAGTCTAGAATGCTCACACTCATGCACAACTGATTTGGTTTTAGGGCGCATTATCAGAGTGCTCAGGCACTCGTAGCTTGGCAGGTTCAGCACAGTCTAAATGGCTGCGTCACAAAGGTAGAAAACAAAAAGCTGACCCTCTACTAATTTGAAAAAAAAAAATCAGTATTTGTAAGAAAATGCTGGTAGTGTCAGATAAAAACAGACCAGATACATTTAGGGTAATTTCATTTTTAAATTTTATTTTATTTGAATACTGATACTTTAATTGCAATTACTGAGAATTCTAGAAATACCCAGAGTATGAACACTGAAGCCAATTTCAATGATCTAAAACCCAGATTTGTCACTTAGTATTTGTAAAGTCTTAACATTTTACTTGAACATTTGATAGCTTGGTTTTTCACCTTTGATGGGAAAAGAGGACAAGAGAAGTGGCTGCTGTGGACAGTGGGTAAGATGCACATGAGCCTTTGCATTTAGAACAGCTGACACATGCCAGCATTCAACATCAGCAATTTTATGTCACGGTTTGGTAGCCTTGTATGTAACTTAGTAACAAAAGCAATAAAACTCCAAAATAAAGTGTCAACAGGCCACAATGAAAACCCCATTTCTTTGTCTCCTAAAAGCTGCCTGACATTACACAGACATGGACATCTGAGTGGGCCCTAGTTAGAAAAGGTCAGACAAGCAAAGCTGAGCCCAGCATATGACTACCCATTTTCTAAATAAATACCTGAAATAATAATTTTAAACACAAAAAAGTTTTTACATCCTAAAAAGGAGTCAATATTCTGCAATGCTGAAGTTGAGAGCTGGTGGTTCAAAGGTTAAAGCCAACTGCTGATTTTAACACAGCCAACTAGACTTTTCTAACAGTCTCCTGTGAGTCAAAAGGCATCTTCAAGGAAAATGTTTTTATTTTTATATGCACAATGTGATTTACTTCAAAGACTTTGGAAATTTAGAGCCTTGACATTCAGCCTAAACACTCAGATAATTTAAGTGTTTAACATGTCCATAGAGGAGAAATACTTACCCAGCTTGTACTACTTCCTTGAGTTTTGGTAAAAAGTAAAGATGAACCCTGCAGCACTGCCCAAGAAGACAACCAGTTCTTTCTGCAATTATACAGATGAAAAACAACACTATCAATCAAACATTAGAAACCAAGGCCTACTTAGCACACACCCACAATTTAGTGATTAGCACTTACACTATTTATACAGACATATGATTCTAATGGCACCCACAGTCATTTTAGTGCCTCAATCTGACATACAGCCCCCCAAAACAAATAAGGTTAGTCAGAAATGTAAATAATCAAAATAACTATAACCAAAATACCCAACTGTTTTCACATAGAACTAATCTAGCACAATGTGGTTAAGAACATTATTTTAAAGTCATACGGATAAAACATACCCAAAACAACAGGCAGTATACTAAATATGTTAAAAGTATATAATTACTGATTCCTCACTAATATTTTTTTAAAAATTACTAAATTACAAAGTCAACACATATATGTAAAAACTCCAAGTATAAAGTATATAAAGGACTGCCTAGTGAGATAGCTCATCAGGTAAATACACCTGCTAAGCTGGATGACCTGAGTTCAATCCCTTGGACTCACATACTATAAAGAGAAAATCCCCACAATTCTCCAACCTCCATGTGCACAGTCAAAATGTGTAAAGCAGTGGTTCTCAACCCATGGGTCACAACCCTTTGGTGTTTGAACAACCCTCTCACAAAGGTTGTCTATGACCACAGGAAAACACAGATATTTCTATTACAGTAATTACAGTAGCAAAATTTCTGTTAATGAAGTGACAATGAAAATAATTTTATGGTGGGGGGGAGTCACCATAACATAAGGACTTGTATTAAGGGGTTGCAGCATTAAGAAAGTTGAGAAACACTGGTGTAAAGGAAAAATCTCCCTTTTCTCTTCTAATCCACATTCCAAAGGCAACCAGTATTATGTGCTTTGTGTATTTCTTTTTTAAGTGTTATGTATATTACTGTGTGTGCTTGTGCATGTGGAGGTTAGAGGGTATCTCTGGAATTGGTTCTCTGCTTCCATCTTCATGCAGGTCCTAGGAGTCCAACTGAAAGCAGGCACCTCAGCTGCTGAGTCACCTAGCTGGCCCTGTGTATGGTCTTTTAAACACACTGTCCACCGGGAGCTGAAGAGATGGCTCCATGGTTAAAAGCATTTTTTTTTTTTTTTTGCTCTTGCAGAGAACCTAGGTTCAATTTGCAGCAACCACGTGGTTCATGACCATCTGTAACACCAGTTTCAAAGGACGCAGAATTCTCTTCTGACATCCCTTGAAGCCAGCATGCACACAGTGCACAAATATACATGCAGACAAAATGCTCCTACATATAAAATAAAAAATTTAGAAGAAACTAAACATTGATTCACGATCCTATCTCCAGATACACATGTTAAGTTCACAATAAACATGACTAATACTATCAATGTTCCTACTAATAACCTTAAAGGTGACTGGTGTTATACTCTGGTCAGAATTAAGTCAACTTCCCTGCTTTGCTATCTTAAATTTTTCATTAAAGATTTTTTGCTTACATGTTTTTCCCATTGGAGTGAGTCTTACATTATTTGAGATTTTTCCATCTATTTCAACCCTAGAAAATTTCTTTTTAGCAAACACAGATTAGTATTTGCAAATAAGTGATATAAGAGAATTCAGTTCCTGGGGGGTAAAAAGAATGTTGACTCCACGTGCTATAGAGAAGTATGTCTTTCCTCTCAGTTACACAGTCAATTCTATAGGAACTCTGGAAGAATTCATGTTTGATTACTTTTTCAGAATGTAGAATTCACTACCTATTAATGACATGTATTTTATTACTTTTTATACATACCTGAACTTCACAGATGGAGAGTGAAGTAAAATCACTACTAAGTTTTTACTTTTCCATTTATTTCCTGTAGCTTATGCACAACTCCCCCCCGCCCCCCCAATAAAGTGTAATTAAGTCCAGATTGTATGTGTCCCAGGGATGGATAAACCCAACGCGTAGTCAAGGATGACCTTGAACTTCTTTCTGATCCCATTTCCACCTGCATGCTGGGAATCAAACCCAGGTCTTTGTGTATGTGGAATAAGCACTACAGCAACTAACCTACATCCCTAGCCCATCAATGGCTATTACTCATGAAGCAATGAACCATGAACTGATTCACCAAGTTCTTATTTTATGCACACAGGTATGCATGTGCATATGTAAGTACAGCATATGTGCATGTGTGTAAGTGCATGCAGCTGTGCACACCCATGGACTAGAAGAGAACATCGTCATTCTATCATATCATCTATCACACTCAGCTTTATTTCTCTGGGGCAAGGTCTCTTCCTAAACCTGAAGCTCTTGTTTGGAGCTAGGCTGGAAGCCAGCAAATCCTAGTGATCCTCCTGTCTCTGCCCCTATCGCATGGAGGTTACAGGTATGATGAGACTATACTTGACTTGTTACAGGGGTGCTAGAATTCAAACTCAGGTCCTCATGGTTATGCAAGAAGCACTCTGGCCCACTGAGCCATCTTTCTATTTCCTTGCTTTGCCATTTTATAGTACTATATTTGTAAAACATCAAATGCTTTTCCTTTTACTAGGTTACTATTCCTACTTTATTTTTTTTTAACACTTTAACATCCCTGCTCATAGGCTGTTTTTAAACACAGTCCTCTGTTTCAATCTCAGTAGCCACTGTTTCAGCAAATCTAAATAGTCTATGTGCATGTTAGACATAATGCACAGTCTAACACTGTCTATTAAAATTTACTTTTGATTTCATTTTGTGTGGGACCCTTTTTAGGGTGACTTTCATTTTGTGTGGGACCCTTTTTAGCTGACTTTCATTTTGTGTGGGACCCTTTTTAGGGTGACTTTCATTTATTTGTTTCATATTGGGGCTTCTGCTTGTCTGCAGGCCATCTACTAACCTCCCTCTCTACTATGGAAGATGCTTTTCTGCCGTCCCAACTTTAGCTGTGAAAGGGAGAATTGTTTTCCTTTCTTTAAAAAGATGGTGATGGCACACACTTTTACTCCCAGCACTCGGGAGGCAGAGGCAGGTGGATCTCTGAGTTCAAGGCAGCCTGATCTATAGAGCAAGTTGTAGGACAGGAAAGAAAGAGGGAGGGAGGGAGGGAAAGAAAGAAAGAGAGAGAGAGAGAGAGAGAGAGAGAGAGAGAGAGAAGACTCTGTGTGTATGGTATTGTATGCAAGTGTACAAGTGCACACGCAGAAGCCAGAGCATGACATCGAGTTCTTCCCACTCTCTGCCTTACTGTCGTGAGACTGATTGTCTCACTAAACAGGAACATATGTTGGTCATGCTGGTTGGCTGATCAGCGAGACCTTGGAATCTGTCTATTTCCTCCCCAAGTAATGCTGGGGGAGCTAGGCACATGCAGCCCCACCTGGGTTTTTTGTTTTGTTTTTTTCAAGACAGGGTTTCTTTGTGTAGTCCAGGCTGTACTGAAACTCGCTCTGTAGACCAGGCTGGCCTCGAACTCACAGATATCTGCTGGCCTCTGTCTCCTGAGTGCTGGGATTAAAGGCGTGCGCCACCACCGTCACCACCACCCAGTCCCACCTAGCCTTTTTATATGGTTGGTGGGTATTTAAACTTGGGTCTCCATATTTGCAAAGCAAGCACCATTGCCCACCAAACCATTTATATACTTTCAAAATTATCTATGAAAAACACTAAATGTGATATTGTGTGCAGTAGCAAAAATTGTAAGCACTCTAAATACCTGCCAACAGCAAGCCTGGTTACATTCTTGAAGATAAATAATGATTAACTTGCTAGTGATTAACTACACTGCAGCAGCACATGCCGTGCCAGCTCTGATGCAATGAAGTAGAACTATCTTCAAGATGAATATAAAACGGAGCATGTTTAACAATGTCATCTATGTACATACAAGCGTCCATATGTACATCCTCTCTGAAGAAAGCTCTACTGCGAGGGAGACCTGCGAGGGAACAAAGCGGGTGAAGTTTTTCCTACAGTCGTCAGCGCATCTTCGTCTGTATTATGTGCCACCACTAATGGCTGAAAGGAAAATATTTCAAAAGAAACCAAGTGTTTCTTCAGGACATTCTTGTTTCTAAATATTATTTTTTAAAGGTGTTAACAAAGAAAATATTTTATGGGAAACAAAGCAGAAAATACATGACTGAAAATTGTTCTAAATCGTTTTATCAGGTCTAATGGAATAATAAGTTTTCATTTACTTCAATCAGATAAACATGTAAGAATATTAAAGATTTCATACTTACCGAACCTTTTTCCCATTTTCAGTAATTTTTGTTACATTTAACAATCCATATTTCTCCTGACCCTATGGAACAAAATGATACTTTTAATGTAGCATTCATATAGACAATAACGTTCAACTGTAATAATCAATGGAATCCAAATGGTCTTGCGGTTCCAACCTTAAAAGATCAGTCATTTTATAACACATCTATTAGTAAAGTGCTTCTTCACATTTTTCTAACATTATTGTCAGTAATTTATAATTAAGGACTATTTATTTATTTACTTTCACAAAGGGTTCCTGTGGCCCATGCTGGCCTGGAACTTGCTTTAAACCCAAGCCTAGCCTTGAGTACCTGCCTTCCTTCCTCTACCATTCATAGACATGCCCAACCATATCTGGCAAAACACATTTTTCTCCTAAGTCACAGCAGCCATCAGAAACTTTGTTAGAAATTAAGAATTTCACAAATAAACAAAAGAAAAAAAAACCTTACATCTTTCTGTTCAAAGATGTGATGTTATGATGATAAATAGTACAAAATTAACATATTAAAAATAACATACTAATCTTGTTAGAACATAATAGTGACTAGGCAGAACAAATGAAGTGGCTGGCAAATTACTCAAAAGAACCTAGTGTGCTACAAAGAGTTTAATGTGATACAAAGAAATGCCAATATGCGCTTCATTAACCATATTACCATGTGGTCTGGACACTGAAAACACTCATGTTAAAAAAGAAAAAGTGACACAAAGTTATCACTAACCATCGCTAGTAGATGTTACCTTACCTACATGAATGGGATTAATCTAAATGAGTTGGTGGCTGTTATAATTATCAACACTCCAAATAATATACACATGAGACAATAAACAATTATAACTCAACTGAAACACATATACAAAGAAAATAAATTAAGAATTTCTTTTTTAAAAAATAGTTTTATTTCTAATTATGCATATGCATGTGCATCTGTCTGTGGGTATGTACACACACAAGTGCAGGTGCCAGCAGAGGCCAGCAGCAGGTGTCAGATCCCTTGGTGCTGGAATCACAGGCACTGTGAGCTGCCGGATATGAGTGCTGGGAGCCAAACTCAGGTCCTCTGCAAGAGCAGCAAGCAATACTAACAACTGAATATCTCTCCAGACCCAAAATTTATTTCTATTCAACTGATTCCTCGGAAAATTCTCTCTAGGTACTTGAGTAAGAAAAAAAAAATAAAACTTTTTTGTATGATAAATAAACATAATATTGAGTATCTTCTTAATGTTTACAAGATAATGTTTGAAACTTTGCTTGTATCTCTAGCTGAAAATTTGTTAACTCCTACTTTTGGTATATTGAAAACTTGGAAATAACGTATTCATAATTTTACTGCAATCATTTTATAAAGCATATTTCTGTTTGATCTCAGATATGCAAATTTGATAAGAATCCTCTTGCCTTTCAACAAAAATATCAATGGCACAATTTTAAGTATGCACAAGATAAATTGCATAAATGCAATTTTAAGCATGTGTAAGATATTACATAAGAGCCTTCTGCATTTATTGTGTTTTCATTAGATACAGGGAGAAATTTTCCAAAGAAAGAGAATGACAACATTAATTCCTCCTAATGGGCCACTTTAATGTAACTGACAGGAGTGAGACGCTGTGGTATTTTTTTAAAGCCACAGCTGGAACAGCTCAAAAGCAGCAGCAGCAGCAGGACAGAGACACAGGTATCAAAACAAAGAGGAAAAGTGAATGAACAGCAGGAGAGACAGACAGTGTATGTGCAGGAATGAGAAAAAACAAAACGCAGGGATTCTTACCAGAGTCAACAGTGGATGAATCTGACTAGAAACAAACAAACCAACAAAAAGCTGCATTTGTTCAGGCACTGTTCAAAAGGAGTCAGAGCTTTTACCCAGTTTCCACAGGGAGTAAGACAAAGTCCTGATGTTCTAAGTAGTAAGACCTCTCATTTGAATATAAAAGAACAAAACTGCTACATCCAAATGTATAGAAAGTACCCCAAACCAATCATCACACAATGTGTTAAGTGCTATGAGAAATGAACACCTAGCTCAACCTGGACAAAAACAAAACAAAACAAACAAACAAAAAACAACAACAACAACAAAAAAACAGAACTGGAACACCCTGGAAGAGAAAGAACAGAACCAGAATGGCCTCCTAGAGGAGCTGACCCCTGAACTAGATGGAAACAGAAGGAAAAAAAAAAAAGCAAAGAGCACATCCCAGAGTCCTCTAATTATGTAGCGAGTAGACAAATGGCAAGAACAGAGGCACTAAGAGTCGATGGTGTGGCTGGGAATCAGCTACACCCATCTACTGATACGCTAAGAAAAGCCAAAGGTCTGAGCTTGACCTAGGATAGTGAGAGAGGATAAACTCGAGAAGACACACAGGACATGAGGGACAGGGATGACACACAGGTAAAGTGGAAGGTACTAGGGAAAGTGCCAAGTTTAAACAGCTAGGTAGGCACCAGAATCTGTTCCAATGACAGAAAACCTTCTAAATCTGTACCTTCATTTTCACTAAACTTTTACAACAAGATTTTAACTCACACAGAGGGAGGGGGAAGCAGCTTTGTAGTTCCTAGATATGAATGGAAGAGACAGGAAGGGCAGGCAGAGGCCTTGAAAGTAGATACCGGGAAGAGAGGTCAAAGGGATAACAGTCTCAGTGGGAGGCAAAAGAGCAGAAAAGGCACACAGGGAAGGAGCACACAGGCACACCATGTTTGTGTGGAAACAGTGGTCCTGGCAGAATCAACACAGCTGTTCTGCCTTAATGGAAAGCATTGAAACAGAAGGCACACTGGTGAGACATTTCCTATGGAAGCCATCAGAGGGCACCCTGCATCCAGGACAGTTTAATGGATGTCAAATAGGGAAAAAAATTGGCGACCCAGTGCTGTGAAACTGTATGTAGATTTACAAGCTCATGTTTCCTCAATTACTTAGAAATTCCTTTTTATTAAAGCATCGTCTATGGGGCGGTTTCTGTGAACTGTTTACTGCCTATATTTAAAAACAGGTTTAAAGAGAATGTTCTGTTTTTACAGCTCATCATTATCTCTTAGCTTACTTAGTACTAATTTTTAAAAAAGAAAGTATATACAACATGATGGGAACCACAAAGATAAGAGAACAACAAGTAAAAAACATGCATGTATTTCCACAACATAGAAATGAGGAAAAGGGAAAACAAAGGCCAGGAAGGACCAGGAGGAAGTGAGGCACATATGGAAACCCAGGCCTGCACAGAATCTGAACTCTGTAAATACAAGTCTGACATAATTTCATCAAATAGTAACAATAAAAGTTTGTTGTTTTTAAGTGTCAAACTTGCATTTATTAATTCATCAAGTATTGGCTGAGCAGTAACTGTGACTGTGCAGTAAGAATGAGCACCCCTGGCTCTGCCAATAGCGTTCCTAGGTGGGGAAGACAGTCAGTGACAGTGGGCCACAGAGGGTGCCAATACTGCTCTGGGCTTTATGAAATAAGTAAACAGAACTCATGCTATGAAGAGTATCAAAAGGAAACCTCGTCTAGCCTAGGGGATTGGCCCACATTCTCTGAGGAAGTCAAGTTTGAACTTCATCCTAGTGGGTATGCACAGGCAGAGGTGCAGGGCAGTCTCAGTGAGGGAGGAAGGGTTGAGAGAGTAACCAAAGTGTCATGTAGTATGGGAGAAGAGGACACAGGAAGCATGAGCTAGGGACACAGCAGGAGCCCAAGAGTGTAGTCTTGCTATCCTGTCCTTAAAATGTCAACTGTCACCAATAAGGGACAGCAATGCAGGCCAACAGCAGAGGAGTGTGGCAGGAAAAGCAGGAGAGTGGGAACTCCAGTAGAGGCCAGGCTACACTGTTGGAAGAGAAGCTATCTGGAGTTTCCCTGCCCACATCAACAAGGCTTTCCACATTACAGATCAGCAAGGGCAGTCATGCTGCTGGGAAGGAAGAGCAGACGTCTTACCTTTAGACTGCTGGCCTGGGAAAGAAAGAAGTGTAATTGTAATATTCTCTGGAAAATTTCTGTTGTTGCTGTTTGTTTTTTGAGACAGAATTTCTCTGTATAGCCCTGGCTCTCCTGGAATTCACTCTGTAGACCAGGCTGGCCTCGAACTCAGAGAGATCCACCTGCCTCTGCCTTCCAAGTGCCAGGATTAAATGCATGTGCCACCACTGCCAAGCTTGGAAATTTTTATTTTTAAAAACCAAGTATAAATTTGTCACTTAGAATTATGGCATATAAATTAATATCATATTTTGCATAAAAGGGACTTTAAAACAAATTAAAATTTGATTCTTAAAGCTGTTTTAATTGTATTTTTCTAAAAGGCCAATAAATTTTAATAAAGGCACAAAAATTACTTCAACATTATATTTTTAAAAAGTTAATTTACTGAAAGTGATTGAAAAGACTAGGCTATTTATTTTATATTTTTCTAATATACTAACTGGATCTTGATGCTTTGATGAGGTAGGAGATGACTCATTTTCAGGTAAGCAGGGTTTTGTGGTAGTTGGAGACTCCTATAAGAAATAAGTAATGAAAAACGTTACTCTATTTTAAACATATCTGCTTCTCCCTGTGCTCACAGTGGGAGAGCTTAGCAAGGCAACAACGGAAACCGTTTGCTCGTTACTCTATTTCAGCTCTAAGAGTAGGATGGCCCTGAGTTAAAGACTACATATTGTAGTAAAAGTTTACAAACTATGGCATGTTTTTATAGCAACTATGATTAAAATAGTACATCACTGTTAATTAATCCTATTTAAAATTACTTATACACTAGTCACCATATAACATGTTATTAGTATGATAGACATGATTATTGAGGGCTATGCAGAAACATTCACAAGAATTACATGTAATTGACAAAAGAGAATTTTTAGTCTAAAGTAATGAGAAAATAAATTTAATTGTTAACCATATTTCAAGGAATTTATAGTTACTATCCGATAATTAGATATAAAGATAAGAATAAGAGCCATAGAAATCTAACATTTAAAGATGTGATGCACTGAGGGATGTTTTCATGTTTGAGCTCACAAGAATATCGTAAGAGCAAATGGGCAAGGGGTTCTATAAACAACCTGTTTGGTCAAAACTAAAAGATAATATTTCTTATGAAGGATTAAAACTAAAAAGGTTTTGGGGGGGTACCAACACTTACTTCTATTTAAATTTTCTCCATTTTCCTAGATGCTTTTAATAATTTGAGGAAAAATGAGTGAGTACCAGGACCTCTTACTAATTTCCAACCCAACTACACAATGCCTTTAAATATTCATCTCCACATCTGTTCATCCCAATGTCTACACTCAGGAAACTAGAAGACTCTGACAACAAGCCTAGGAATGCAAGTAACAATGCAAACCTAATCTCAACACTCACTCACTTGAAAAACATCTTCAGTTTGCTACTGGTACAATTTATATTTACAGAAACTACGCAGTAATCAAGACTTACAGGGTAAGCTTTGAAAGGACAATCTTACAACCAAACAATCAAAGCTAATACCACTTATACCACTGATAGAGGAAATATTAAAATCCTATTCACAAACTCCAGAAAAACAAACTAGATCATCCAAATTTCAGTTCAACCTCATTTGAGTAATTTTTCTGACTTCAGTAATATGATTGATTTCTCTGTGTATTATAACAGCCTGAAAAAGTAAAAAGATTTAATGATTTGCAAATTATAAAGCAATTGAACAAAAGCAATATAGGTCTACCAGACATAAAATCCCAAATAAGAGTAGTAATGAATATGTAATTATAAATATAATAGAGAAGCAAGTGTACATTTATGTACCTCTGTAAGTATATATGTATACATACATCTTTCATATTTATGAACAGTTTTGGTAAGAACCATACATAAGCAGAAACAAGGAAATCCACCTGGATGTAATACCCACATCCCACAACTCCTTCAAGGTTATCTGGCTTCTGAACTAGAATCCATGTTGTTGTAATAACACTTGATACACAATACTGGGTTTTATTCAGTTTGTTATATATACCCATTATGTATAAGCTTGTTCCAGTGCAGTCACTTTTTCATAACCTCAAAGACTGCCCTATTTTAAGAAGGCATATTTAGGTGATAAAAAGAAATGGAAATATTTACTTGATGAAGCAATTAGCTGTGAATCTATTTCAAAGGGCAAACTGGAAGAGAGAGATTTCTACTAAAAATAAGTAAACGTCTGTCCTCAGGACAGTCACATTGCTGCTGCCTGAGGGCAATTAGATGAAAGAAGGACGTGAAGTAATACTTGGTGAAGGTGACTTCAAGGATCAGATTAAAACTGAATCTCATAGAAATGGGTGTGCATGTATGTACACTCACTCACTCTTGATTATAACGGGGAATTTGAAAAAAGAAACTCTAAGTATACCTCACCAAAATATTTTTATTTTCACTTGAAGAGGTAGTAGAGGCAGTTCAACAATGGCTTTTGCCAAAGAGTTTTCTATACCTAGAAATATAATCCAATTCCTGGACTTGATTGTATTTACCATTAAACACCTCTAAGAAATCTTATTGCCTAGGCTAATCTCAATACTAATAGATTTTCAAATATATCTTCAATAACATGATTCTAAAACGTCATTCAATCAATGTGTCTTCTAGACTTCTACATTTAGTTATAAAATATTCTTGAAAACAAAGCCCATAAATTGGTCTAATTTCATTATTGTTCTGTAAGTCCATATTATAAACATAAAAAGTGTGTACACCACTTTAAAAATCTACCTTGTTTTATATACAAAGACTAATTTATACTACATTATACTAACAAAACATCTTATTTTGAACTGAATAAAATCAATTGTTTATAAAAGTACTTAAGACTAAAAGTAGCCAAACATGGAGGAAAGTACTAACAAAGTTCATTTTAACCAGACACAGTGGTGCACACCTATAATTCTAGCACTCTGGAGACGAAGGCAGAAGGGTCACTCTGGTGGCTTGAATGAGAACTGCCCTCATGTGCTCATATATTTGAATGCTTGGTCCCCAGTTGGTGGAAGTGTTTGGGAAAGATTAGGAGCCTCCCTGGAGGAAGTGTGTTATAACCTATAGGTCCCTCCTCTCTCCCTCTCCTTCTCTCTTTCTTCTCTTCCCTGCCTCTCTCCCTCTCCCCACTCCCTACCTTGTGCTTGTGGATCAGTTATAATTCTCAGCTACTGCTCCAGCAACATGCCTGCCTGCTTACTGTCATGTTCCCCAGCATGATGATCATGGAATATAGCTCTCTTAACTGTGAGTCCTTAAATTAAATGCTTTCTTTTATAAGGTTACCTCCATCATGGTGTCTCTTTACAGCAATATAAAAGTTACTAAAATAAGTTTCTCTACAGAGAAAGATCCTGTTTCACAAGAAACAAAAGGGGCAAAAGCGGGAAAAACCTGTTAATCCTGTTAATTATGCTACAAGAGAAAAGTGATGATGGCTTTAAAGAGAAAGAATGACACTGTGTTTAATTTTAGAACGCTATCACCCCATCATCTTCTAACAGGGTATGACTAATGTTCTACAAAGGCACAGTAAATGTCCACCATGCCCTGTAAGGAAACCACACTGTTTAGAGTGTAACTGAAGAAGTTTAAGAACCACCGTTTCTGAAATCTGAATCAAAATTCATCCCC
The DNA here is from genome assembly GCA_004026605.1 of Ondatra zibethicus. Taxonomy (NCBI): domain Eukaryota; kingdom Metazoa; phylum Chordata; class Mammalia; order Rodentia; family Cricetidae; genus Ondatra; species Ondatra zibethicus. The sequence continues at coordinate 57,024 of PVIU01007736.1, forward strand.
TATTAGAAACAAAGAACATCACTCCTCAGATTGATAAAAGCAATTCTGTGTGAGAAAATAAAGTAACAAGACTGGAATCCCAGCCTTTTGTGGGACAGGAAAAATGAAATCTTTACTATATGAACCTTCCTGGAGTTCAAAGACAGAAAAAGTGACTTTAAAATCGAGTCAGAGTGTATGAGTATGTATAGTGCAATGTATGATTATGTATATACTATAGTATGATATATATACTCATACACACACATATACACACTAGCTCAAATATGTCAAGTACATACATTAGACACCAGTAAGTCCCAAAAAAGTTGGTCTATTGTACAAAATTTGAGAAAAGTATAAGACCAAAACTAGTACATAATAAACTGATGCTAAATACAAACACATGTCATTTAGTTAAGAAGAAGGTATTTTCAGAGTGCATGAAGACAAAAACACTAACTTGCATGCAAGAATTAAATGACTATTAAGTGCTCTTCCCTGAACAGGATATCTGTACCACCCTGCAAGGCTCAGGGAATGTCAGGGAGAGAGGACAGAAAGACAGAAGACAGAGGATGAGAAGAAGTGCTATGAAACGTCTGGATATGAAGTGGTTGTTGCAACCATAAACTCAAAGCAACAGTGAATGCCTTCACAAGGCCTTACTTGACAAGACTAGGCTTCTCACCATTCCAACACACACAGTCAGGAACTCATGAGGTTTCACCCCTCACTGAGGGACTATGGGCAGTTAATGGCTGGAGATAGGAAGGTATTATTGTCCTCAGATAGCCACTTATAAGTTGCCCTTGCCCAAGTAAGTATCACCCAAGCTCATTTTGAAAACAGACTATAAAAGCAAAGAAATAAAAATGGGGACATTTTTTGAGAAGAGGTTCAGTGGGAACAGTACAAAAAAGGCTAGTGAGGGGGTGATATAGACAAAGTACATTATATATGTATGTATAAAATAGCGAAAAAATAAAACATTAACTTGCACTCAAAGGAAGTCAATATTTTAGCCAAGAATTGTATTTAACAACAGCAAAATATTGTATAAGTAGTAGGACAAATTGCTAAACAATAAATTGTAAACAATATAATTCTCCAAACACTTGCCAAAATTCTCAACACATTTTTTTTCCAATCTCTTACCTTGTCATTAGTGTCCAACACTATGGTGCTATGTCTCCACTTTGTTAACACTATTGGTTCTTGCAGCCTCCTGTCCAAGCTCCTACTTTTAATTATTTCTCTTTGCTGCTGGGATGAAGCATTATACTAAAGAAAACAAAACACACTTCATAAGTTTAAAATACAAACGTGCACCTACAGTGGCTCCTAATGACACATGATTGATCACTATGCAATGTTCAAGAGAACACCCTAAGAATTGTCTGGTTTTCTTACTGAGCAGCCTTGTGACTGAATCCTAGATTTTACAGTTGGATATATCCAGTCAGTGTTATCCTTTGTAAACTATTTACTCCCCATAAACTGCTCCAAAAATGACAGAACAGACCTGTCACCTCACAGAGTTGCTTTAAGAGTAAATGAAGTAGAAACATCAGGTTCTTCCTAGACACTACATAATTATTATAAGGCTTAAGCAAGGTTTTTTTAGACACACGGCTTTTACATTTAATGGTTTGGGATATGGTTTTTGCATCACTTAAAGTTAGACATACTACTGTTTTTCTAAAGTAATACGAGTTCTAAACACTACTTCTGAACATACTAATTGTGTAGAAAGAAAAAGACAGGCAATCGCTGCCAAAAGAAAACTTCATGTGAAATTAATGTGGTATTAGTGCAGTATATACCATGGAGGAATCTAGAATGTAAATAGATCATACAGAAAGATGGAAAACTATAAAGCTTTGAGAGTTGTGCTACCTTATGTAGGCAACTTAAATGATCTAAGTTGTAATAAAATAAACAATAGCAATCAACGTCTAAACAGGTGCACTCTTTTCCTGAAACGGAAGGAAACATTGCATCACTCTCAGCAAACCTTAGCCTTTAATGACTTTAATTATAATTTCAACAATTATACTTGGACTATGTTTTCTCTGTACAATATGTTATTTTTTTTAACTCTTCAAAGTGAATGCAAACAAACCATCTAACAAAGCTGTTACTCTTTCTTCACACTGAAATGGGCAAAGTAGTCAACACATATGGGAGCTTGTTTTCAATTCAGCATTTTCTGACAAACAGCAATCTTCTGATCATCATTTCTAGACTAAACAATGATGATGTTGAAAGACCACCAAAATTCTGTGCCAGATATTTCAAATGTCTGTAACAGAGACCCAACTGTTACATGGGGCTTCTCTGAAATACAATCATCATTAGCAATCACTGTGTGTTTGTGTGTGTGAGCCTATATATAAAATTTCATGGGACTTTGCCTAGCTTCTGAGCTTGTAATTACTACAATTTAGGAAAGCTTTTCTATGTAGCAACAAAAAATAATGTAAAATTAATATGGGTAATAATCATAATTTTAAATATGCTTACATTTTACTAGGCATAGAATAGTCACAGATGCAAACAAAGCACAAGAAAATGTTAGCCGATGATAAAGAACACACAAGAGCAGCCCCACAACTTGAACACCCTCAGTTTAAAAAGACGGCCAAACTTTAATGTTTTTAATTCCTATAAAAAAATTTTAAAACCTAAACTAAAATCTTATTGTGATTTATTTTAAACAGACTATACTAAGAACCCAATGGGCTGGAGAGATGGCTCAGTAGGTAAGAGCACTGACTGCTCTTCCTGAGGATCCAGGTTCGATTCCCAGCACCTACATGGCAGCTAACAACTGTTTGTAACTATAGTTTCTGGGGATCTGATTCCCTCACAAAAACACACATGTAAACAACAATGCATATATATATATATATATATATATATATATATATATATGTGTGTGTGTGTGTGTGTGTGTGTGTGTGTGTGTGTGTGTGTGTGTGTTAAAAAAAAGAACAGAGCACTGAGTTTTACCACTTTAATATATTTGTTTCTAGTGATTTTTCTAAGGAAACATAGTAGGAGGAACACACATTTGATGCTTTCTGAATACAACTTCCAGACACCATGTCTTTCCTTCTCTCCTTAACTATACTCTATGATGAACTCAGTGTTCATCATCCACATGCATCTCATGTTTTGATAAAATCTTGGTATCAATATACTTAAGTTTTAATATTTTATATAATGTAATTATTTGCTTTTATTTTAACTTTACATGTTCCTATTTTAAAAATCTATCTCAAAGTGCCAGAGAGATGGCTCAGAGGTTAAGGGTGCTTATAGAGGGCCCAGGTTCAGTTCTCAGTAGGCATATGTAGGAGCCTGCCATGACCTGTAATTTCAGGGATCCAGCACCCTGTTCCGGCCTCCACAGGCAATGCTCACTCATTCTGTGATGCCCATGTAGATAAGCAGGCATACATATACTTAAATCTTTTTTGAAAACTCCATCTTAAATGTTTTTACCTATGTTATAATGCATTACACACATGATAATACTGCATAGTCTTGCCCTTTGTGCTACCAAAGGCATGTCTGACAACATTAATAATAACTTACAATACTGCAGCGAACTTGTGTGTTCATCAATACCTGGCAGGGTCAAACGTACATGGGTGTGGGTGTGGGTGTGGGTGTGGGGGAGGTCACTTACTGATTCACACACACACAAACATAGAGAGAGAGAGAGAAAGAAAGAGAGAGAGAGAGAGGAAAAGGTCAGTTACTGATTTACTATATACACCTTGACTAACGATGATCTTGAATAATATCACTATCCTTTCTCCTAAAAAAAACTAAATACAAGGCCAATTCCATGTAAGAACCTCAGATAACTAAAGAAAGTTTAAAGCTACCCTAGTCTACATAGGGAGCTTCAGACAAGCCGGCCCTACTGCGTAAGACTGTCTCTAAATAAATAAATGAAACAAGTCTAGTGCAACTGTCTTTAGACATTCACTATGAACATAAGGTCAACATTAAGCTTCTTACCTTTGGCAATTCCCATTCTGACCGAGATCCATCTGCACTGTAGTAATACTGCCTACCTTGATCATCAACATGCTTGAGCCACTATAAAAACACAACAGATTTTTATTTAATTTAAATAAAGACTACTTTAACTGGCTACTCTAAGAGTTATTAGATATTATTTTTAGAAATTTCATCCTACTTGCAATGAACTACCAAGTAAACAAATGAACTCAAAAAGCTCATCACATCAACTAACTGCACCTAAGTTCAGTGAGTATAATACTCAATATCAGTGTTGCTTTCTCTTTCCTCAAAGGTCAGGTGGTAATTCAAATATCACTTAACAATAAAAAACATGACATGAAGATACACAGAGACACACATCTGCTAGTACAGGGTACAACCCATGCTGAAAAGAAGTTTGAAACATTAAAAAAAAACTATTTTCAACATAAAATTTCACAACTTAAAGACTTATTTTACACAAATTCTTATTATTTCCTTCAGCCAATGAATTATATTCAATGCATTTTAAGTAAAACAAGAAGAGAACTGCACACAGGTAATACAGGACAGGAAGGGAAAGACTACCGCTGACATGGATGTATGATCTTTATTACTGCAGAAGAAAACACTACTTCTGTGGATCCTGGAGCTAAGTGACTGAAGCAAGGAAGAGGGCTATCCGCCTACCCCCGACCCTTGACTAGCAAACAGCTACTATTTAAACTAATTAATCACAAAATACTAGATTCATGGTTTTTGTTTACACAAATTTTGTCCTAATAGAAAAAGGAATATAAGCAATGTAAGAGTGTGTAGTAACAGCAGGTTGAGAAAAATCACTGGAAAAACAAAACAAAAAACACCCTCAACCTCCCCAAAGAAAAATACAAGAAAATATTTTTACTGAAGAAGCCCAAGCAAATGACAGCAGGCCTACCCACAAAGATCCATCTGAACGGGTTATCAGTACCACAAAAATCACCATCGCCGTAGCCCATTTAAACTGGGAAGCAGGGATCACAGTGAAATTTAGTGGTAGCCTGTTTGTACAACACGTGTGAAGTCCCATGTTCCACCCCAGCCACAACAAACAAACAAACAAAACCATGAATCAGTAGTATTACTAAGTACTCCATTGTCAAATTAACATGAGGAATACTTCCCACAAGATATTTTTGGAGAAAGCCTTGTCAATCAATCCAGTCTAACCTCAAACTCAACCCCCACCCCGCCTCTGCCTCCCAAATGCTAGATTATAAACATGTACCTCCATACCAGCTAATGAGTTTATTTTATTGCTATTGAAAAGCTCAGTACACAATTATCTCATGAGAGGATTATGCCCATGTATACTAAATAAGAAAAAGAAGAAAAAGAAAAGTACCTTTTCCTTAGTATAGTCACTGGTATATAAGGTATGCCCACGTTCATCCAACTCTTCTGACCAACCCCTTGGAGGAGAACCACACTGACTATCTGACTGGTTGTAACAACTGCTGTGGTAGTTTTCTTCTGATGAAAAGGGCTACAAACAGTCAGAAACACAAGGATTTTTCTTCTTTCAATACAAATATGCAGTGCAGTGAGAATCTAAAAAGAATGAATTTACTTGACTAAAAATACTAGGATATCTTGAATATATATACTAATATTCAAATATCTAATTTTCAAAATAAATTGTCTTTAGTACATTATTAGTTGAGAGGTAAAATTAATAATGTTTAATTATTTGCTCATATTAATGCAATCCTGAAAAAAGCCTTGACAGGAAAAAAATAGAAGTTAGACACAGAACAGCCTGAAAGGCTTTTACTTGTGACAGGCTTAGTTCTCAGCTCTAGGTGCCAATGAAAGGATGATAGTCATGCAGATTAGATACAGCCATCCTAGAGCCAAGGCTGAATGAGCTATTAAAGGGTAGGACTGGCTTGAGCAAACAGGGAACAAGCAGTATGTATTTGAGCTCCTTGCTCTCTCTGTCTCCCATCCCTCGCCTCTCTCCTTCCTAGCAGCTGTCCTGCCCTGTCTTCCTACTATGATATTCTCCCCAACAAACAGCCAGAAACCACGAACCCAACCGACCAGACTGAAACTATGAACCTAAGAAAACCCTCTCTTCTTTGATTTGGTTTTCTGCAGTGTGATATCACAACAGAAAGGTGATTAACAAAGACATCTTCACCATTCACATCCTAATGAGATTACAGAAAAGTAAATCAGATTACAGAAAAGTAAATCTTCTGAGAAACTAGCAAGAGAAGACAGATTACTCTTCCTAGGATAAAATGACAGCTGAGTTTTCAGCATCAACAATGGAAGCCAGAAAACATGAGAATAATGAATTAGCTAACAAAACCAAACAAAAAGAACCAACTTGAAACTATAGAAGTCCTTTAAATAAAAATACCTCAATAATGTGTCAGTTAAATATATGCCAATAAAAAGTTACAAACACACACCTCCAGACTGCCAAAGTTCTGCAAAGCACATCTGTTCTGCAAAGCACTGTCACCAGGTAAGAACCACTATTCTAAGAAAACCACTAGATAAGCTAAGATAGCGGTTCTCAGCTTATGTGTTGTCACCGCTTTGGGAGTCACATATCAGATATCCTGCATATTGTATACTTACATTATGATTCATAACCGTAGCAAATTACAGTTATGAAGCAGCAACGAAAATAGTCTTACACTTGGGGGTCACCATAACATGAAGAACTGAATTAAAGGGCCACAGCATTTGGAAGGTTGAGAACCACTGCTCTAAGGTAAAACAGAGGCGTGATCACTTACTTCCTTTCAAATTCTACAAAAATAACTGTAGTGAATTATATCTACAAAGATACAAACCCATGGGAACAGGGAGAGCAGAGTCTGCAGATCAAACACCTCAACTAGCCATGCAGCAGACAGCAGAGCCTAAGCTGGACGGCAGAGAGTGGAAGCAGAGGAGAACAATAAAAAACAACAGGGGGATGGTGTGCTAAAGGTCAAGGTACTAAAGACAAGAGGACTAAAGGGGCCAGAATCCCTTTCTTCACGCCTGTCCTCTAGGCATGCTCCCCAGCAGAACTGTGGGAGTTAATCCCCTCAAGAGGGCAATCAATAAGACCTTCAGCTACAAATCAAAACATAGTTATGACATGGATAGAGACTGAGGAAGCATCTGAGGACTGAATGCTGGCACCGACACCCTGAAAGCCCCCATGTTGTAGGCAGAATAGCTGAAAGCTTCTATGGAGACCAGTCAGTCCACACGGAAAGACACAACAGGGTAAACAAGCATCTGACCCAGATATCTGATTCAAGTGAAGTTCAAAACACCTTGTAATTGTGAGAAAAAAAAATCACTTCCAACCTATACTCGAGCCTTTGATTAATTAAATACAGAAGCAGGACAAGACATTTTCAGACACACAGTCTCATTTTTACCTCCAGGTGAACCCTTTCTAGGGAAGTGATAAAAGGTGTGCTCTGGGAACTCTGTAAATACCTACTGTCACACTGCTGTGCTGAAAGTATAAATTGAAACCCTAATAGACAAATCACTTTCATTTACATAATTAGAAGGCTAAGAAACTCATAGAAGTTTCCTGTGTATATCTAATTTTTTCAATTATTTGCTAATTTAATTAACCTTTCTTTAATAATTATAAAGATTTCACTATTGATATACAAAATGGTTTATTTTCAAATCTTTCTAGAGATGTAATCCACACACAAGTTTTCTAGCTTTCTCAATATAGATGAACAATTTTGCTATGATTTTTCTATTTTTATTCTCATTAAAATAGTGAACATTAAAAGTGCAAGTCACCATCAACGAGAACTATGAATAGACAATTGAAAAGTAGGACAAGAAAGGTAAGACTAGCTACAAAACTATTAGAGTCTGCTAAATGCAGGACAGGTGACCCAGCTCCTTCCTGGAGCAGTTAGCTGTTTCCTGTGAGACTTGACCCCTGTGGGTAGCCCAGTACAAAATGGCAGGACTTTACTTCATCCCACCAACTCCACCTACCTTTTACCTACACGTCTAAGTTACAAAAAAACCAAGCACTTCGCTACAATGTAGCTAGTCCAGTCTCTCTAAGAGCCTGCAGCTAGGGGAGAGGAAAGCAGGAGAAAAATCAGCTACCCCTAGGAAAAGAGTTGTGAGGGAGTTATCCTTACACTTGACTAACTCAACCACAGCAAGGACGCTATCATCACTTCCCTTAAGCGGAATTAAAAGGTCACTTTGTATCCCTCTGACAGAAAAATAAACAGGAGTTTGATGGCCACAGAAAAGCAACCTTCTGATAAGTAACGTGGTTTTTACTTCTCTAGTCATGTACATTCTCTCTTACTGATTTATACAGTAAGCGTCCTTTTCGGAATGAGGGAGCTATTGAGATGGGCCAGTCTCAAAACTGCTATGCAGCCAGGGCAGCTGCGACACTGTGATTTTTAGGCTTCATCCCCCAAGTGTTAGGAGCCCCAGTGCCCACATCTGCATGCTGCCTACTAATGCAGTAAAGAGAAAATCAAAACCCAGCAGAGGATGGCTCTAATCCAGCCCAGGAGACAGCCAGTGCTCTTTAAATACAGCATCCGCACAATAGTTAGAGGTTAGAAAGAAGCTTGGGAAAACATTTGATATCTAGAAATAAAAATGCTCCACCATACTGACACCAAGAAACCAAGCCCTTTCTTTCGTCTCTGAATAATGAAAGAAAAACTGGGAGCCTTGGTTGGCTCTGATTTACTCTTACCTCTTGTTCACCTGGGCTCTGGAAATCTCGGCTTGTGCCAGCGTCCCGAGCCCAGCGGGGTGGTTTCCAGGTTCGCTCCTGGGTTGCACGGTTATAGTAGTAGCAACGGCCTGAACTGTCTTTGTGAGTTTCCCACTCTCCACTAACTTGAATTGCTGGGCTCCCAGGAAGTGGAGGGAGAGCAGACTGGGATATTTTCAGTTCTTGCAGGTTAGCATAAACTGGAGAATCTGGCCTTCCTTGATTAGGGGGTGTGGTTGCCTGTAAAATAAAATTTAAATTTCGTTTTTAAAGCAGCATAACATTTACAAATTGAAATGACACTAAAAGAACTTATAAATAATTAAATTATACTAATGTACTTCAAAATATGGGTAAAATATCTGTGATACATCCTTTGCCCAGAATGCTCACAGTCTAATTGTCAGTACTACAAAGTAAATGAGCAAGTAAGTTCTTCAAAACAACACATGAAAACCAAGAAATTTTAAAGGAAAAAAGAAAACAGATAAAAGCATGGGTATAAATGCTATAATTTAATATTCACAACCAGATTGAAAATGTAAGCACCTTCAAACAGAATCCAAAGACTGACAGATTCCCTCCCTTTGAAGGCAATAGCCTGTAGGTTCTATTCAAGTTACAAGAACAGAAGTGGGTAAGACCACTTCACCTACCCAAAAGTAAAATATTTAACCCATATATAAAAGGATGGGCACAAGTCACTAAGGTTTCCTTTGGCTCTAAAATTCTAAGGTTTTAGGCAATTAAAAAAAATCAATGTCTGTGTACATGTCTATGTGAATGTATGCCAGGATGCTAGGAGGGTTCTGTGTGCTGCTCAGGGTAGGTGATTGGGAACAAATGAGTCCTCTGGAAGACCAGCAAATGTTTTTAACCACTCAGCCACCTCTCCAGCTCCCAGACAATTTTTAAACTAAATTTTTATAGTCTTAGTCAGATACATGATAATCTAATCACTCTCAACTTAATAAATAATCAGAAAATGTAACTGGAAAAAGAAACGCCCATTCACAGTAGGAAAACAAAGAGTTAATTACTTAGAAATAAATCTTAAAACCAAATGAGAATCCTTAGAAAATGCTCCTCCAAGGGCAGACTCAGTGGTATACAGAGTATGCTTAGAATCACAAAACCACAACCTTATTCCTCAGTACCACAGAAACGTAAACAGACACAAACTCAGTTCCTAATTTCAAAGCTCAATTACATGTAATTCTCTACAAATTAATACACAATCTCAGAGTTTAGTATGGTTAGTATATTAGTACTCAGCAGATAACAAAATTTACCGAATGAACAATGTCCAAATAAACACAAAACTACGGAACTGGAACTGGCTAAGAGTGACAGAGCAATCATTACTAATTTGAGGAAAAGGATGGTTAGTTGTGCCCCTATTTGAGAATGAACATTTCCAAATGAATTGAGCATCCTGTGCAACACAAATAAAAATTCTGTCTTCTAGGATCTCAGAATATAGTAAAGAACAGTGAAATTAACTAATCATTTGAATGAATAGACAATGCTGAGACTACACGGGGGTCAGATACTTAAGGGAGCAAAGAGACGCATCCTAATCATGGGTGAGTAGTCCTTTGGGATGCAGAAACAAAAGGGAGCTAGCTGGGAGGCAGCAGAAACACGTGAAGAAAACAGCATGGCAGGAAGTTGGGTATGGTGGCACTTACGTTGATCCCAGCACTCAGGAGAAGGAGGCAGGGGGATCTCTGTGAGTTTGAGGGCAGCCTGGTCTATACAGTGAGTTCCAGAACAGCCAAGGATGCAGAGTGAGACCCTGTCACAGGCTCATACTACCCACAGTGTGTGACAGAAGTGGAAGGCGAATAAGAACAAAGACAACCCTATGTGCCATGTTTAAAAGCACTGATGTTGCTAATGGTGTAACTCAAAAGCACTTTGTTTAGCATGCACAAATCTGTGAGTTCAACTCTCAGCACTTCTCTCCCTTGGAGAGAAAGAGCACTACCATAGACGCCATCCAATATGGCATTTAGGAGTTACTAAGGCTTTAAGCCAGAAAGAACACTCTAAACTATTGTAACGTTAAAAGGAATACAACTATCAGATGGATCTCAATGGTAGAATGCTTGCCTAGCATACACAAAGCCCTGGATTTGAGTTCCAGCACAGCACAAAATCAAGAGCAGGGGATATGCCTGTAATCCCAGCAGTTCAGGCCCAATCCCCAGCTCCATGTGACAGGTGGCATACATGTGTAACCTCATCGCTGTGGATCAGAGACAGGTGGATCTGGGGTTCACTGTGAACCTGTCTCAAAATAAGGTGGAGAGATGATTCAGAGACATTCCAGTTCCAACCTCTGGTCTTCACATGGACCCACATAGGCAAGTGCACATGCATATAACACATATGCATACCCTCACAGAGTTCCTAGGAGAAGAATTAGCCCTGTTTAGTCAGTTTACTCTATTCATAATCTACTTAAATCTTCAATGTTTTGCTCTTTTTAAAGAAAGATTATTTATTCATTTATTGTGGAGGTGAGTCTATATGCACATATGGGTAGAGGAAGGGTACATACAACTGTACTTATGTGTAAAGAATAAATGAGAGTACTGAGTGTCCTCCACGATTCACTTGTCTTGTCCTTTGAGGCAGTCTCTTCCTGAATCAGGCACTCTCTTCCTGAGCCTGGAGTTCACATTTTATTTGCTAGACTGGAAGTCAACAAGTCCCAGAAATTCTCATGTTTCTGCCTTCCATAGAACTGAGGTTGGTTGATGCACAGAACTGGTATTATGGATGCAGAGAACTGGGGTTACGGATGCACAGAACTGGGGTTATGGATGTGCAGAACTGGTGTAGGAGGTCCTTCTGTTAATGTGTTGCTTTCATTGGTTGAATAAAGAAACTGCCTTGGCCTTTTGATAGGGCAGAACTTAGATAGGCCGGGAAGACAGAACAGAATGCTGGGAAGAAGAGCGGTGTGGCAGACGCCATGGTTCTCCTGCCTGAGATGGACGCTGGTTAGACTCATACCGGTAAGCCACAGTCAAGTGGCGATACACATTAATGGAGATGGGTTAAACTAATATGTGAGAGTTAGCCAATAAGAGGCTAGAACTAATGGGCCAGGCAGTATTTAAATAAATACAGTTTCTGTATGATTATTTCAGGGGTTAAGCTAGCTGGGCGTCAGGAACAAGGTGCCCCACTCTCCCTACAGATTGGCACTCCAACATGGTAAACTGACTCCACATAAAATCTGAGAGAGCTTCAAAAACAATAGAGTTTAACACAGCTTCTTGTTGTTTGCTGGCAGCTTGCCACAGCTGCTTTAAGAGAGATTTTCCTGATTCAGCTGTAACCAAAAAAAAAAAAAAAAAAAGCCGTGCCATTTTAAAACTAGGCTTCCTGGGCCCTGCCGCCGGTGCAAACTCTGGCTATGGAGCATTTGTGGGCCCAGATGTTTGTGTGCCCACTTGGGGTCGGGAACAAAGCAGCTGATACCATGCCTGTGGCTTGGTGCCCCCTGCCTGGGCAGGCAGCAGGATCAGACCTACTAGGTGTGCACAAGCAGATTCCCACCGCCATACACAGAGATGTTTCCCGGCTGCGCAGTGCTCTGTGTGGCAGACTTAGCTGAAACTCAGATAAAAAGTTTATGTGTTCCACGTTCATTCTCAGAGTTACAGTGCTGAGCACGGCTCCTACCTGGCAGCCCCAGAGGAGCAGAAATGGTATTTTCACCATTGTAAAATTGGAGAGAGGCAGAGCCAACATCCAGAGCAGCTGCAACCAAGCTGCTTAGCATTTTAAAAGCTCTCCAAGACAGTAAAAAATTAAAGACAATGCAATAGGACAGATTCAGACATAAAAGACCTCTAAATGGGTCATAGTGTTAGATAAACGTATGTAGACTTGGGAGAAAGAAGAAAAAGAGTATAGAAAGTCATAAAATAAAGTTAATGCTTAAAAAAAGGGGGTAAACTCTTTAAAGAGACAGTGTACAGATAGTCATAGATTAAAAAAATAAAAAAATAAGTCACGTAAAAATGGAAAATTCACAGAGAGTCTGGCTTATGTGTATTATTGTGTTTTCTTCAAATTTTTTGACTGTGAAGGAGCTAAGTACAGAGAAACATCTCATTATATGGGCTGCCAAGCTAAACCATCATGTATATTATAAAGATATCGTGACTTCAGAATTTGGGTCTAAGGATATGATGCTTTGGAAAAGAGGTTCTTCTGTTTTCACACAGGATGAGACCCTGTGGATTCCTTCTAGACCAATATGGTATGACAGACCACACCCTTGTGAAAGGTTGCCGTAAACATACTCATAAAATTACTTCACTCAACTGCCAACTGATAAGAACCTGGCACACAGGATACACCATGAAAGACCTGATTAACAGCGCCCCCACACAGCAGGAAGCAGTTTGGAGAGAAAAAACTGTGCCCATATTCCCAAATAATGTTTATAAATGTTCTTTTACATTTAAAGGGGGATATGATTATAGATATGAATAATTTTCATTGATATGAATCTTGGTTTACTGATACTAATTTAAGGTCAATTTTGTTATATGCATATTTCTGCTCTTGATTAAGGTATTGTGGTTGTGTAGTTCATTTAAAAATGTAATGTATAATTAGGAAATATAGGTCATTAATGGATAATCATCGATAATAGTCAAGCTTGTAGTCATGTTAGATTTCCTAGATATATAGAGATATAGTTCAGTTAGATAGGCATTCTTCATATCTTTCAAAGACTAAAGAATATGGCATTTAAAATGTTTTAATAACTTAGGATTTTTCATGACAATGAGACACGTCTGCTCCTGGCAGCACCAGCTACTTCAAGAGGAATACAGGCATCAAAGAGGCTCCTCATGGAGTTTGCTAGCCATTTGGGCAAGAAACTGCTCTTGCCTGGACTGTTGCATAAACTGGACATAAAGAACCCACAGAGAGAGGACTGCTGAACTTGCCTAAAGGTGAGATGGTCCTCCGGGGTTCCTGCTTCATGAAAAAGTCTGTGAGACATTCTGCAGGACACAGAAGAAGGTGACTGACAAACTGCCAATATAGGCAAAACTGTCTTTAAAATTTTCTGCTTCATGGAAAAGACTGCTGGATGGGCCTGTAGGCTCAAGATGGATGCCCTAATGGTACAGAAGAACTTTGGGTGATTGTACAGGCAGCGAGATATCTCTGTCATTTCTAGAGTTTTGGAAGTTGTTTACTTAGGTAATATTATATCCTTCTGGAGTCTTTGATGGAGTTGGATAATAGATATAGTTTTCCATTGTTATGATAAAAGATAAAATAGATCTAAATATTGTAACTAATTCTTGCTTGATAACTGTTTTGTTATATGTAATTTTACTATGTTAAAGTGAAAGCCTTTCTTTTTTGTTTAAACAGAAAAGGAGAAATGGTGTAGGAGGTCCTTCTGTTTATGTGTTGCTTTCATTGGTTGAATAAAGAAACTGCCTTGGCTTTTTGATAGGGCAGAACTTAGATAGGTGGGGAAGACAGAACAGAATGCTGGGAAGAAGGACAGTGTGGCAGACACCATGAAGCTCCTGCCTGAGACTGACGTTGGTTAGACTCTTCCGGTAAGCAACGACCTCATGGTAATACACAAATTACTAGAAATGGGTTAAAGCAAGATGTGAGAGGCTAGAGATAATTGGCCAGGCAGTGTCTAAATGAATACAGTTTCTGTGTGATTATTTCAGGTATAAGCTAGCTGGGTGGTGGGATGCAGCCCGCTCCTCATACAACACAGAACTGGGGTTACAAATGCACAGAACTGAGGTTACAGGTGCACAGAACTGGGGTTACGGATGCACAGAACTGAGGTTACAGGTGCACAGAACTGGTGTTACAGGTGCACAGAACCGGAGTTACGGATATACAGAACTGGGGTTACGGATGCACAGAACTGAGGTTACAGGTGCACAGAACTGGGGTTATGGATGCACAGAACTGGGGTTACGGGTGCACAGAACTGGGGTTACGGATGCACAGAACTGAGGTTACGGATGCACAGAACTGAGGTTATGGATGCACAGAACTGGGGTTATGGATGCACAGAACTGGGGTTACGGATGCACAGAACTGAGGTTACGAATGCACAGAACTGAGGTTATGAATGCACAGAACTGGGGTTACCGGTGCACAGAACTGGGGTTACGGATGCACAGAACTGAGGTTACGGGTGCACAGAACTGGGGTTACGGGTGCACAAAACTGGGGTTACGGGTGCACAGAACTGGGGTTACGGGTACACAGAACTGGGGTTATGGATGCACAAAACTGGGGTTTCAGATGCACAGAACTGAGGTTACGGGTACACAGAACTGAGGTTACGGATGTACAGAACTGAGGTTACGGGTGCACAGAACTGGGGTTACGGATGCACAGAACTGGGGTTTCAGATGCATATCTAACTTGTGTAGATGTTAAGATCAGAACTTGGGTTAAGATTAAATCACTTTAACTGCTGAGCCTCTCTCCAACCCCCAGTTTCAGTTTTTAAGTGGTGTTTCACTATGTATCCACAATAGTCTTGAACTGAACTATGTAGCTTATCTCAGTCTCCCAGAGTGTTGAGATAAGAGGCATGTGCCACCACAGTAGGTTTAAGTCTTCAGAGTGGATGGGAAAAGAACAGAACTCAGAACTTGTGCAATTTCCTAAATCAATGGGAAAATTTAAAGGAATTATCCTTTAAACCATCCAAACTATTTTGAAAACTCCTAAAGAAATAAATTCTTGTTATAAATACTCACTATAAAATATCAAATTAATTCTTGTATAAATACAAAAGAAGTATTAGTTACAACAATGATTAATAACATACTATTTTGTCTAGAGAACATACATATACTCACACATAAACATTTAATTTTATTTATTTGTGTGTTTAGGTGTGCTTGTGCTGTGGAGGTGGAGTGTGGAGGTCAGAGGACAACTTGCAGGGATTGGTTCTCTTCTATTACCATATGGGTATAGAAACACTTTGGAAGCAGTTGGGCAGCAGGCTTCAAGAACTTCTAGAGAGCTGGTGAGATGGCTCAGAGGGTAGAAATATTTGCTTGTAAACCTAATAAACCTAAGTTTAATACTTGGAATGCATGTAAAGGTAGAAGGACAGAGCTGATTCCACAAAACTGTGCTCTGTCCTCCACGTGTGCACAGTGGCTCAGGTGCCCAAACAGCATACAAAATAATGATGGGGGTGGTGGTTAATTCAAAACAGGTTTCTCTACGTGGTCCTAGTTGTCCTGGAACTTGCTCTGTAGACCAGGCTGGCCTTGAACTCAGAGATCCATCTGCTTCTGCCTCCCAAATGCTGGGATTAAAGTTGTGTGCCACCACACCCAGCTAAAATCTTTATTTTATATGTATGAGTGGTTTGCCTGTTTGTATATCGATGTCACATGTGTTGCAGTGCCCACGAAGGCCATAAGAGGGCATCAGATTCTCCAGAATTGGAGCTGCCATGTAAGCTCAGGAATCCAACCTGGGTCCTCTAGAAAAGCAGTCAGTGCTCTAAACCACTGGGTCATCTCTCTAGTCCTTGATTTTTTCTAATTTTTAAAAGAGATTTCTAGAAATATTTTTAGAATCCTTTACAAAAATAAAAATAAGAATTCTACTTACAGAAAAATCCTTTCCTAACAAAGATGTTCACTGTACTGTTACTTAACAGAATCAAACTGAATGCGTAAGAACAAAGGCATGGTTAGTACTGTCTAGTAGTATTACATAAGCTTTGAAAAGGCCATGTGTAATTGATTTAAAGCAGCAAAAACAATTATGAGGATAAGGAAAACAGAATACAAAACTAATAGTAAGTCCCATCTAAAAATTGGAAAGCATGAAGAAAAACAAAAACATCAGTTTTCTCAGAATAAGAACAGGCAGACCTTCTCTATATTTCATCTAACTTTATCAGCGTGAGGATGGCTACCCCTAGAGCTTGCTTAGGAACCAGAGTCTGGGGACACAAGCACCTGCATGTTCAGGATTAACCTGGTAACAACAAGAGTTTCAATGCAGTATCTGTATCAGTCACTTATGTTAAAATTCTTGGGCAGGATCACAGAATTATAAATGGTGGGAGGATCAAGAGCCTACATGTATAAATTATCACACATGATGCTGTACAGAAGACTGATAAAACTTGATCAGAGGACTTAGTCCCCTTGATTAAGCACAAATCTTCAGTTTATACTCCAGCTGCCTTTTCCTACACAAGAATCAAAGCAAGAATTAACAGACACTTAGAATATATGGATCAAAATAAGATTAGTTTGTTTAAGTTTCTAACATAAAAAACCTTGTTTGTATATTGCCATCAACAAACAAAGGTGAATTTTTCATGCAATGAAAGAAAATCAACCTTTAAAAGAAGAACCAAAAAAAAAAAAAACCCAAAAAACAAAGTTAATTGTACATGCTATATCTGTCGTTAGTTAACAACCAAATTGGGACTAGAACCTCTGCTCATGACCCAATTTTATACTTTAAAAAAGACTTGGCCCGTTCCACTTTATCCTCAAAGGATCTCCAGGAAAAAACTTTGGGAAGTACATCTAAGGGTAGCTTTAAACTTAAACCACATGTGAAGTTTTATTTCAATGCAGGAAGTACTACTTGTCTTTTACCTTTGACGTCAACTTAAGAACTGTATTACAATAAACTTCAGAGAATGGCAAAATCCAAGTCGGCTAAGGACTTTAAGCATTTATTAAACAATATATGGTACTCAGCATAATCCTTAAATCTTTACCTTAGAAATGTAGAAGTATACCACTGAGTAGAATAAATTCCTCTAGCCAATCATCATACTGATTTAGGATGGGGGAAGACTAGGTTCCAAAACTGAATTTACATTATTTTTAACTCTTAATTAATGCAACAAGAATGTGTGTGTGTGTGCGTGTGTGTGCACCTAAGCAAGGTAGCACAGACCTATAATCCCAGCACAAGGGCAAGAGAAATACCCTAAACTCAAGGCCAGCCTAGTCTTCATAGCAAGCTTCAGAATTAGCCAGGATTATATAGTGAGACCCTATTGAAACAAAAACAAAGGAAACAAACAAAAGTGTGTATGTATGTCTTTTATAATTTAGTTACTTAAACAAGTTTTTTTTTTTTTTTTTGCTATAACACCTATTGTAACACCTGGCCAGTTAATAAGACACCAGGGAACAAAACAAGCAAATGTACTAAGCAGTCAACAGTAAAAACATAGCTAAATCTGTTTTAGTTTTAAAACTAAAAATCACCAATCAACTTTAACGCCAAAGCAAAGTTTTTCACCTCAGGCAACTATTAGAAAAAAACAGCATAGTACCCACTTAACAATTCTGAAATATAAACATAAATCCAAACACTACCTTAAAGTACAGCCTCTCTAAGGCTCCAGCTCTGCACAGCACACTGCTATTTTTGATGGTCTACTTATTTAACATTTATACACCACTAACAAACAGGTCTCAAGGAGAAATTCTGAAGCCCAACAAATGCTCATTTCTAGAAATCCTACAGCACACTAATGAACCATTCATATGTTATTAACCATCAGCAACAGGTACAAATTAATAACACTATCAACATTCCATATTAACATGTCAACAACAGAAACTAAAATCATTGGAAGCTGCTGTGCAAGTCCTAGATGTTGGTGACCAACACATCACTGTCATGTTAGCTTCCAGTTGGGAAGCTCATCCAGTTAGATTAACAGAAAGGAGTGACAGAAAACTCATGCTCTCACAAGCACCCTTTCCTCTGGCTTCGCTGCTCTGTAGTTTAGTGTACTTTTCCTTCCAGAACTCAATTACCTCTAAGGCAGAAGCATTTGCCTGGCTTATCCCTTCATCTTCAAAGCCTAGCATCTGTGCAGAGAAGCACTCAGCAAGTTCCTAGGTAAAAGCTACTTTTACACAATTAAGGACCTGTAAACTAGGAAGCCTCAGTGGAAATCAGAATCTAAAATCAATTCCATCTTTTCATCTTTACCTATTGTCATTTCTTCAGCAAGACTATCTTTCCCTCCAACACATCGCTCTTCCTGAGCCACAGTAAGTAACCTGAAGACATCCTGATACTCTACATATACTTCACACTGTTCTCTGACTCACCCTTTTCCACAGATACTACCTCCCTGCACTTATCAATTCACCTAACAGTATCCTCTTCTATCTGAAGTTATTTCGTGACTCCTTGCCAGTTTTACTGTTTTCCCATTCTAACACTACTTCAATTCTTTCCACCCCTACCCAAAGTAACTACCTAGTCTAGGCCTCTCCCTTTTGCTGGAATGATTACCACTGTGCCACGAGGCGTCTACTGACCCCATTTCTTTGTCTTGTCCAATCTCCTTAGTAGAACTAGCTAATCTCTAGAAACACACTCCTTATTACTCACGTGCTTAACTCCAAGTCCGAATCCCACAACAGAAGTTAAAGCTCTGAAGTGCTCCCATCCCTTGCTGCCTCCACTCGCTGTTGTGCTGTGTTCTTTGCTCTACACCCCTTGCTACTCAATCCTACTAGCAAGCCCAAGCTACTTTTCTCCTAGATCTTGAAATCTTGACCTCTGAGGTCTCATTCCCAGCAAACCATGTTTAAAACTACAAAGCTAGGGGTGTGACCCGATGTAGAGTGTGTTCTCCCATCCTCTGTTCAGCTAACTGCATACAGCTGCAGTGTGTCCTGTCACCAGGGCTTTTCATATTAACTGTCAGGTGCTTTGGTTTCTATAACAGTGTAAAATTCCTGGGGTTGGATACAGTCATATAAAAAGATGGCTCCAACTCTCAGAGCCACTCTCTGTTGCCAGAAGCAGAATTTACACAGGTTTCTTGTGCATCTGAAACAGCATGAATAGAAATATACCAAGAGCCAGGTATGAAATTTTTAATTTTTCAGCAGCCACATTAAAAAGGTAAAATGAAATAGATATTAATAATATACTTTATCTAGTATATCCAAAATATTATCATTTCCTTACATATTTAACACAAAATATAACGTTTGTTTTAAATTTATGTTTTAAAACTTAGTGTACCTCTTACACCATATTTCAATTAGTTCTTAAAAATTCATTATGACATATTTATGCTTCATAAAACTGACAGGTGAATATACAACATACTTGACTTAATCACAATTCTTAACTTTCCAACAAATAAACTTAAGTAAAATTTAAAGTTTAAGCTGGGGACCAAAAGATAGTTCAGTGGGTAAAAGCGCCCACTGAGAGAGCCTGATCACCTGAGTTCAGATCCATGCTGAATGAGATTATCCTCTGACCTCTACATGTGTGCTGTGATGTGCACACCCGACACAATCGTCTGTACATATACAGAAAAATAACAGACTTCAGTGAATCTTATTTTCTCCTTTACTGTTTTCCAAATCCATGAAGTATTTAAAAACAAAAACAAAAAGGAGATGGCTATAAGAAGCAAATATATACTGATGACATTTCTTATTGGCATACTAAAAAAAATAACCATCCAAACAAGTTTGTCTTTGTTGGTGGCAAAGCACACACAATTCTCCAACAGGACATTATGCTGAGCAGCCACATTAGCTGCTATTTGACTTAGCTGCTATTTAATGTTGATGAAGCAGCAGACAATGACCTGGTCCCCTGCCATTCACAATTACAAATCTCCTTTCCAAGGGACTTGAATGGTAACTCTATCATCAGCATTCAGAGAATGACTAAAGATACTTTGTTCTAACATTTCTAGAGATTAAAAGCTAATAGTGGGGGTTGGGGACGGCTCAGTGGTTAAGAGTACTTACTGCTCCTTCTAGAGCACCTACAGCCTGGTTCCCAGAACCCATGTCAGGTGACTCACAACAATCTGTAAACTCTTGCTCCAGGAGATCCAACACCCTCTTCTGCCCTCCCTGCCATAATTTGTTTTCTTTTCTTTCCACAGAGTATCTCTTTTGTTTTATGAGAATATTTTGAAACATCAACAACAAAAAAGTTCATACTGCTTAAGGAAAATGTAATTATTCAGCCACAGATAAGGCTGCACTTCCGGGTTCTAAAGGCAGGCACGTGAGGACAGGCCCTCGGGCACAAAGGGCCCACGTGCCCACGTGCGTGCATGTGTGGTTACATCCACGTATGACTCGGCTAAACGCTTGTGTGCATGCGTGAGTCGCCCATCATCTGGGCCCCACATGACCCATGTGCTTGCATGTGTGGTTACATCCATGTATGACTCAGCTAAACCCTTGTGTGCATGCATGAGTCGCTCGTCATCTGCGTCATCAGTGTGATGTAGTCATGCCAACCCCCTGTGCACATGTGCTAGGCAGCTTTTAAAAGCTGGACACGCCATCTTTTGCTCTCTCTCTGCACATCGATCTCCAGGCCTGTGCACACTCCCCTCAAATAAACTCCTAAGCGGGTTTGTTGGTGTTCTGTGTCTCCTTCTCACTCGTGCCAGGTTATTTCATTGGTGCCGAGTCTCGAGAGGCTCTACCACCCCAGGACCCTCTCCAGGGTCGGGATCCGGAACCAGGGATTTTCTCCAAAACAACCGCGTGTTCCATATGCCTGAGCGCGATTTCTCCGAACAACACTGGCTTCAATTGGTGAGTTTCCCCATTCTGGCCAGCTTAACCATTACTCCGAACCTGAGGAATTGACCGTTGAGCTCCGGCAACCCTCTGGTGTTCCTAGAAACGGGGGGACTGTTCCCCGCAACCATGGTCGTCAAGGCTACGGTTGTTCCCTTCACTGGCACTCATCTGTGGATTGCTTCCCTCAGTTGAGATTGTGTTTGGAATGGCCTGGGGCCAATCCACCCGTGACTAAGGGCCCAGGGTCCCTCAGATCCTTTTTTGTCTTTTTTTTTTCCATTTCTTTTCTTTTCTTTTGTTCCTCGCCCTGAGAGGCAGCTCGGAGCAGCCTCTGGCCTCGCTGGGTTCTGAGTCACCCCAACCAAATCTAGACAGGCCTAACCGTCCCACCCGTGGCAAGGGACGCCCTCCCACAGGTCTTATGACACGCAGATTTGCACCCCACCTATAGGGGGAGACATCCTGTTATAGGCCTTGTGGTGTCGCCGTTTCATGGGTTTTCACAGCTATGCCATCTGTACTGGAAGAAGCCTCTACTTCTGCTCTGGACGCAGCTAACAAACGCACGCCTTTTCAACCTCAGCGGGCAGCTACCCCATCCCCGTAGTTTCGACTCCTGTCCCTTCAGCCCCTGCCATCACTCCTTCAACCCATTTCTACTCCTGTCCCTTCAGCCCCTGCCATTGCTCCTTCAACCCGTTTCTGCTCCTGTCCCTTCAGCCCCTGCTTCTTCAACCCGTTTCTGCTCCTGTCCCTTTAGCTCCTGTCGTCGCTCCTTCAACCCGTTTCTGCTCCTGTCCCTTCAGCCCCTGTCGTCGCTCCTTCAACCCCATTCCTACTCTTGTCCCTTCAGCTCCTACTCCAGTTTCTACGCTGGTTCCTTCACCCACTGCTCCCGACCACACTAAAGAATCCACATCTTCCCAGCCGCAACAGGCAGATACTTCTGCTCCTTTACCTCCCGCTGCCTCACCACCTCCCTCTGCTTGCTCTTCAGCTCCCCCCCCACTACCTGCTCCAGTAGCCCCGCTGAATCATTCTTCCTCTCTGGTGCCTGGCCGCAGCAGCAGCCTGCTCTGGCACCCACCTCTACCCCTCCTCTCACACGCTCGCATGCTGCCATGGAACCCAACCCTAACCCAGCCAAGCCCACTACAGTTCTCCCGTTGGGAGAGGTGGCTGGCGTAGATGGATTGATTAGGGTACATGTTCCTTTCTCACTCTCAGAACAGTCCCATATAGAACAAAAACCGGGGTCCTATACATCTAATTCTACCACTTTCATAACATAATTCCAATATTTTACCAAGTCTTATAATCTTACCTTTCATGACATCTATACGATCTTATCTAATAACCTACTTCCTGAAGAGTACAGGCAAGTTTGGGAACAGGCCAGACTACACGCAGATGAGATTCACCAGACTCTTGCCTCCCACCCTCCTGGAGCAGAGGCAGTCCCAGAGCAAGAGCCACACTGGGATTATAATTCTCCAGGTGGAATTTTAGCTAGGGACCGGTTTTTGACTTGCCTCCTGGCAGGTCTCTGTAAGGCTGCCCTAAAGCCAGTAAACTATATTAAGCTCTCAGAGATCATTTAAGATACGAAGAAAAATCCTTCCACATTTTTGGAATGCCTCACAAAAGCTCTGTTACAGTATACTAACTTAGATCCAGAAACCACGGAAGGCAGACAATTACTCATGACTCATTTTTTTAATCAGTGCTACTCTGACATTAGGGCTAAACTTAAATGTTTGGATAAAGGCCCTTGACCCTGCAGGCAGAAGTCTTAGAGTTGGCTTTTAAGGTGTACCATGCGAGAAATGACAAAGCCCGAAATCACTGTCACATGCTAACCATGGCCTCCCGACCAGCCCAGGTGACAGACTGCCCAATCCATATTGTCTGTGCTGCTCCCTTGCCCCCTGGGGCTCGAGAACTGCCAGACCCTTGTTTCAAATGTGGTAGAACTGGTCACTGGGCCCGAGCATGCCCCAATCCTCATCTTGGTCCGGCGAGACCTCGTCCAAGATGCCACAGGGAAGGACATTGGGCAGTGGATTGTCCTCATGCACGTAGTGGCATGGAGACATGAAACCCAGAGAATTCCCAAGTTGACCTTCTAGGTCTGGCCATGGACAAGTGAGGCTGCCCAGGCTCCTTTGACCCGACCACAACCGTCATCTGTAACAGGGAGCCACGGGTGAGCATCACAGTATCAGGACGGCCCATCTCCTTTCTCTTGGACACCAGAGCCACATACTCGATACTGAGGGAATTCTGGGGGCCTACTTCTCCTTCTAGTTTCCCTATTGTCAGGGTAGGGGAACAGTCTTCTCTACCTCAGCAGACCCCACTACTTACCTGTGTTTTTAAGGGAGTTTATCTCACTCATTCATTTTTAGTCATGCCAACCTGCCCAGTACCTCTCATGGGAAGGGATTTTTTAGCAAAAGTAGGAGCTTCCATTTCATTTGCTCCTACCATTTAACTTACCCCAGACTCGCCAGCAGCTCCACTCCTCCTTCTCCTAGCCTCCCAACCTCCCAACCCTAATGTGTCTTTTCCTCTACCAGCCTCCCAGGTGGACCCCCAAGTATGGGACACCCAAAACCCCTCCGTTGCTAAACACCATTCCCCCATTGTTATCCAATTACAAGATCCTACTAAGTACATCACCCAAGCTCAGTACCCCCTCTCTCTCCAGAGCCTTAGGGGACTTAAACCTATCATCTCTGACCTTCTAAGATAAAAAGCTACTTCGCCCCACCTCTTCTCCCTTTAACACCCCTATACTTGCTGTTAACAAACCTAATGGAACCTATTGTCTGGTTCAAGACCTCCGGCTCATTAACTCCGCAGTGGTCCCTCTTCATCCTGTAGTGCCAAACCCTTACACACTTCTTTCCACTATTCCTTCAGGAACCTCCCACTTCTCAGTTCTAGACCTCAAGGATGCCTTTTTCTCTACTCCTCTCAGCTCTCAATCTCAGAATATCTTTGCCTTCACCTGGACTGATCCTGACACTGACCTCTCCACACAGCTCACCTGGACTGTCCTTCCCCAGGGGTTCTGGGACAGCCCACACCTGTCTGGCCAGGCTTTAGCCTCTGACCTTCTCTCACTGTGTCTCCCTAAGTCTAAAATCATACAGTATATGGATGACATTTTACTTTGCAGCCCAACATTGGAGATCAGCAAAACTGATACCTCCGCTCTTTTAAATTTCCTGTCCAAAATGGGCTACAGAATCTTACCTTCTAAGGCCCAACTGTCTACCCCTCAGGTCACTTATTTGGGATTAACTATAACCCCAACTCAAAAGGCTATTACCCTAGACAGAAAGAAACTAATTCAGTCCCTTGCAGTTCCTTCCACAAAAGAAGAGGTTTTATCGTTCCTGGGAGTAGTTGGCTTTTTGCGTTCCTGGATCCCCTCTTTTTCTCTCCTCGCCCGACCCTTATATGAGGCAGCTCTCAGCTCTCTGCATGAGCCCCTTCTCCATCCGGTTACTAAACCCTCCAGAGACTCCAGCAAGCCCTTATCCAGGCCCCAGCTCTTCATCTCCCAGACTTAACCCATCCTTTCTCCCTCTATGTAACAGAGAAGGAAGGATATGCCCTTGGGGTCCTAGGACATCAGCTGGGACCTTCTTTTGCATCTATAGCAGACCTGTCAAAGAACATGGACCTCACCACTCAGGGCTGGGCACCCTGCATACGTGCTTTAGTGGCCACTGAGCTTCTTATTCGTGAGTCAAAAAAACTAACCTTTGGGTCACCCACCACTGTCTTCTCCCACCACAATCCGTCCCACCTCTTAACTTACAAAGGCTTACAAACCTTACCCCCTTCTTGAGTTCTTTCCCTCCATGTGGCACTAGTAGAAGATGCCACAATCACTTTCCAATGGTGCCCACCCCTTAATATCTCAAATCTCCTGCCTCAACTTAACATTAATTACTCCCCATCTCATTCCTGCATAGAGATCTTAGAGGATCTACTGCCCCACCCCTCACATATATAGGAGGGCAAACTGTCCCAGGCCACTTATACCTGGTACACAGATGGCAGCTCCTTTTTATGTGATAGGACCTGTAGAACAAGGTATGCCAAAGTATTGGATACTGGGGTAGTGGAGGCACAGGCACTCCCTGCCTATACCACTAATCAGCAGGCTGAGTTGATAGCTCTTACCCGAGCCTTCCAATTAGCAAAAGGACACTCTTTAAATATGCTCCTGTCCCACGCAGCTATCTGGAAGGACTGTGGGCTTCTTACAAAGAAAGGAGGATCCATAACTAACTCAGGTTACATTATGGACCTGTTAAAAGCTTCCCATCTCCCCAAAGCTATAGGAATTATTCACTGTCGGTCTCATCAGACTGACAGTTCCATTATTTCCAACAGAAATAACTGGGCTGACCAAGCAGCTAAAACAGCAGCATTCCAGAGCCCAAACCTACCTCAATCACCTCAGGGGGTTCATACAGTACAGCCTGCATTCTCACAGACACCTCCTGACACCCAGCAAATCCTGTCCACCTACATCAGCTCTTCCATCCTAATAGCAAAGCTCTGTCTCACTTTGTCAAGGCTCAGCTCCCACCCCTGAGGACTTAGAGTTCTTCAAAGCTATCACTGCCTCTTGTGAAATCTGTCACAAGTCAGATCCCAAGAACAATTGCCGTAGCTTCCTTTTTCCCACTCACCAGGTCAGGGGCTCCCTTCCAGGAACTGACTGGCAGATGGATTTTACTCATATGCCCACAGTCAGATGAGTTAAATATCTCCTGGTTGTGGTGGGCACCATGTCTGGGTGGATTGAAGCGTCTCCCACCACTAATAAGAGGGCCCAGACAATTTCTGATGTTCTTCTCTGAGTAATCATCCCCCAGTTTGGAATCCCAACCTCTCTTCAGTCGGATAATGGCCCAGAGTTCACTTCCCTGATTTACCAAAATTTGTCCAAGGCTCTTAACATCCCCTGGCATTTTCACATCCCATACCACCCTCAGTCTTCAGGGAAGGTAGAATGAACTAACCGCTCTTTAAAAAATGTTCTTGTTAAGATGTCACAGGAGCTTCACCTTGACTGGGTAAAACTCTTTCCTCTGGCCCTTCTTAGGCTGAGGGCTCGCCCCAAAAGTCCCCTTTTCATCTCGCCCTTTGAACTCATGTATGGGCGGCCAGTTTTAACCCCCAGCCTCTCACCTAAAACCTCTCCCCTTCCTGATCACCTGCTTACTCCACTGTTATCCCATCTTTACTCACTATTATGGGATTTTACCGACTACTCATTACCTCAACCATGTGTTAATTCATGCCCACCACTGATTAAAATAGGGGATCAGGTATTATTCTCTCCCCCAGACCAGCACCCCTCATCCCTTTCCCCTAAATGGCAGGGCCCCTTCAAAGTAATTCTTGTAAATCCCACAGCTGCCAAGCTCGAGGGACTTCCTCACTGGATTCACCTGTTGCATCTTAAACTTTTTACTCTTCCAGCTCAAGATACCCCCTCATATGTGGTAACTCAAACAAGGCCCTGTTCCCTTAAGGTCCAAAGGGCACCAAGATCAGCCACTCTCCAGTTCCAGAAAAACAAAAGCCTCATCCTTACTCAACTCTCCTGTGCTAAAAACTCCATATACTCTCCCTCTTCCTCTTTCTCCTATCTGCTTTACCAACTTCTCCACATCTCCAATGTCATGCTTAAATTTCCAGTTAACCACTCAGCTGTTATTACAGGGACCATCAATAAACATAGAGCTGGAGGCACAAGGACTGTCAAAAGCCCAGGTGGTAAGAAACAATAACAAGTCTGTAGCCCCAAACTCCAAAAAACTCACAAAACAGACTTAAACATAACAGGTTTATCACTGACTGCAGCAGTGTTTCCTGGATGTTAAGGTGATACCATGATGCAAAATGAAAACCAGTGCCTTAGGATTTACTTCAGGTAAAACATTAAAGGGTCTAATAATTATCCTTTTCAATAATTTCCTCCTTCTTCCCCCCATCTTCCATTCTATCGTAGTAATCATAAACTTTTAATATGTCTAAAATTTATTTCTTTTCAAACATTTTTATCATAAGCTCCAGGGAGTCAATTGGACCTACCTAAACGGACCAGACTCGCCCAGAATAAGTATCATTTAATTCTTCCCTTATCATTCCTGGTCTCAGAAACCCCTGGGAAATTCCCTCCCCCACTCCTCAAAAAAGAACCCCCCCCTATCTTACATCTTGGGACTCTCCTCTCTTAATCACCAGGATCTAAAATTTTTTGCAGACATAATTTTCTGCCTTTCCAGCATCTTGCAAGGTCCAAGCTGTCAGCCAGCCAGTTCCTCAGAGCCCGGAAAATACAACAGCAATCAGCCACCCCAGAACATGGTCAAGCATCTCAACTCCTCGACGCCCACAAAGTCAGCACGAAGCAGTCACGAGAGACCTTACGGCGCCCCCATCCATTAAGATCCCCAAACCTCCAAATTTTTATAATAAACAAAAGGGTGGAATGAAATTATTCAGCCACAGATAAGGCTGCACTTCTGGGTTCTAAAGGCAGGCACGTGAGGACAGGCCCTCGGGCACGCATAACCCACGTGCACGCATGTGTGGTTACATCCACATATGACTCAGCTAAACCCTTGCCTGCATGCGTGAGTCGCCTGTCATCTGGGCCTCACATGACCCTCGTGTGCACATGCGTGGTTACATCCATGTATGACTTCAGCTAAACCCTTGCGCTCATGCATGAGTTGTCCATCATCTGCGTCATCAGTGTGATGTAGTCATGCCAAACCCCTGTGTTTATGGGCAGGGCAGCCTTTAAAAGCTGGACGCGCCATCTTTTGCTCTCTTTCTCTGCATGATCTCCAGGCCTGTGCACACTCCCCTCTAATAAACTCCTAAGCGGGTTTGTTGGTGTTCTGTGTCTCCTTCTCACACGCACAAGGTAATTTCAGAAAAGATATATAAACTGTCACTGCAAGCTTGAATAAATGGCTTTCTAGAATACCACATGTAACAATTCATTAGCAAGTTTGCTTGAGAACTCTAGACCACAGCTGCTAAGATAAACTATTAATTCTAGACTGAATGTGTAGTTAATAGTCTTAAAAATGAGATTTCCTAAAGCTGTCTTAAAAACTTTCAAAAAAAAAAAAAACATAAGGAGAGTAATAGAGGCAAAAACCTGGTGTGTTAACTTCTAGTTAACACATATGGATGAGCATACCTCCACATACACATCACCCCCTCCAACACACACACAGCAACTTGTTTCTCTCTACTTCTTCACATACCATACTCTAATCAAATTAAAAAGTGTAGGAAACACAGGCACACTTTAGAAATATGCTCCAGTCTACAAGAAGTCATGTCTGCTCAAAACTGCAACTTGTTTTCCAAAGCCTTTAGTAACTTTTTAAGGCAATTACAAACTTCCTTTTTCATCAAAAATTGACCCTCAACTCAGGTTTGCTTGTTTTTGTTTTGTGGTTTTTCAAGATAGTGTTTCTCTGTGTAACAGTCCTAGCTGTCCTGGAATCTGCTTTGTAGCCCAGGCTGGCCTTGAACTCACAGAGATCAGCCTGTCTCTGCCTCCCAAGTGCTGGGATTAAAGGCCCAGCTCAACTCAAGTTTGTTGAGAAAGATTCCAAAATACAAAAGACATCCATTTCATAAGTCAAAATAAAAATTATCCTTTCCAAGGACCCCCGAGGTGCATGTCCATATGCACACATGGTACTTGAACACACAGACACCATGAATGGCAAAAACTGCACAGAGATTTAAATTCAGCTAAGATGTACTTCTTGCCCAGCATTTCCTTTCAGTCTGCCATTGCCCTTTGGAATGAAGAATAATGTAAGGCATAAAAACACCTGGTTCCTTTTCAAGGAAGAAAGTGCCACTCACAGGAAAGAACAAGTCGGCTTCTCCATTTCCAGTGATGGCACTGACATGAAAATGATGTGCACAGCAGAACACCGCGGCACTGGCTCACGTGCCAGTTACTAGGCTGACACCAACACCTACCAACTCCCTTTTTGTCTTTAAACCGGAGTGGGACTGAACCAGCTACCCAGGACAAGGAGAGAACGGGCTCCACCAGGAGCAGAAGATAGGAGTCAACCCAATCCCGGGACTGAGCGGATCAGGATTGACCCAGCCACCAGATCCAGAGCCAGCGATCTCCACCGGAACAGGTACAAGGGAATAACTAAGGAGCGAGTCAGCCAGAGACAGAGACTGCTGAGGGTCTGGACGTGAATCTGGGACCTTCAAGGGAGTGGATATAGGCCAACACCGCCGCGGGCCTGGGGGAGAGTCTAGGACCACCCAGGAACTAGGCCGGGCCAGGACCTCCGTCAGCCTGGCCTTGAGTAAGGCTGGGTCCTCCGAGGGAATAAGCAGGAACCAGAGAGCTAGGCAGGGCCAGGTGCGAATCTGAGTCCTCAGAGAGAGTAGACCTGAGCCAGGTCCCCAGTGGGTTCGGGCACTGGTTTGAGACATCAAAGGGAAGAAGCAGGAACCTGTAACCCTTGTGGGTCCCAGCGTGAGTCTGAGACCTCTGAGGAAGCAAGCAAGTCCCCTGCTGGTTCAGGCACATCGGAGCCTAGAACCTCCCAGGCAGTAGACCAGAACCAGAAACCTGTCCAGGCCCAACTCCTAACCCAGGGGCTTCTGCAGGAGGGAACCCAGCCTAGGACTTACAATTACAGGTAGTAACCTAAGCCAAAGTTGCCAGGAGGCAAGAAACTCCACCTTGGGCAACAAATCCCACAGGAGTGGAATTGAACGAGACTCCTAGGACAGAGAGAGCAGAGGAAACAAGCTCCACCTGGGGCAGAAGCCAGGAGCAAATCCAGCCCTGGAAACCAACCCAGTCCTGGGACACTGATTGAGCCAACGACCTGACTCAGAGCCCGCGACATCCACCGGAACTGGAGTGGGACTGAACCAATTACCCGGACAAGGAGAGAACGGGCTCCACCAGGAGCAGAAGATAGGAGTCAACCCAGTCCCGGGACTTGAGCGGATCAGGATTGACCCAGCAACCAAATCTAAAGCCAGCGATCTCCACCACAACAGGTCTAACTCCAAGACAGGGACATCTACAAGAGGAGATCCAGACCAAGATTTACAGAAACAGATCAAAGCCAGCAGCCTAGACCAAAGAAGGCTTGAGACAGGAAACTCCAAGAGAGCAGACCAAAATACAGGAACACTGAGCTACCTCCAGGAACAGGAATAACCAACGAAGTAACTAGAACTGGGACACTGACTGTACCACTAGGAAAACCATCTTAGCTTTTCATCTACTGGCACCTAGGAAATTATTCAACAGAATCATAGACACCACCATCTACACCTATTAGAGGAAAAGATGAGTAGAAAAGGTAAGATCACAAGCTACACCACAAAGAGCAACACAATACCAGTGAAACCCAAAGACCCTACAAAAGTAAGACCTGAACAACCAAATATGGATGACCCAGAAGAAAATAATCTAAAAAATAACCACAAGAGAATATCTGAAATTATTAAAGATGAATTACCTTAAAGAAATGGAAGAAAAAACAAACAAAAAATTGGAAGATATCACCAAATCACTTAAAGAAAACCAAGAAAAAGCACTCAAACATATAACAGAAACTATTCAGGTCTTGAAAACTGAGATAGAAAAAATAAAGAAAACACAAGCAGAAGGAATTATAGAAACAGAAATCACAGGAACAGGAACCACAAATGCAAGTACGAACAACAGAATACAAGAAATGGAAGAGAGAATCTCAAGTGCAGAAGATAAAATAGAGGAAATAGACTCAACAATTAAAGAAAACATTAAATCTAACAAAAGCTTAACCCAAAATATCCAGGAAATATGGGACAACATAAAAATGCCAAATCTTAGAATAACAGGTATAGAAGAAGGAGAAGAAAGTCAACTCAAAGGCACAGAAAATATATTTAACATAATCATAGAAGAAAACTTTCCCTACCTAAAGAAAGGCATGCCTATGAAGATACAAGAAGCTTACAGAACACCAAATAGACTGGATCCAAAAAAAAAAAAGTCCTCTCGCCACATAATAATCAAAACACTAAACATACAGAGTAAAGAAAGAATATTAAGAGCTGCAAAAGAAGAAGGCCAAGTAACATATAAAGGTAGACGTATCAGAATTACACCTGACTTCTCAGCGGAGACAATGAAAGCCAGAAGGTCATGGTCAAACATTATGCAGAAATTGAGAGACCATGGATGCCAGCCCAGGCTACTATACCCAGCAAAACTTTCGATCACCATAGAAGGACAAAACAAGATATTCCATGACAAATCTAGATTTCACCAATACCTAACCACAAACCCAGCCCTACACAAAATACTAGAAGGAAAACTCCAACCCAAACAAGATGGCTACACCAACAAAAACACACACAATTGATGATCTAATTACAGCAAATCCCGAAGAAGGAAAAAAAAAAACGCACAAAATAACATCACCAATGAGGAAAACCAAATTAACAGGAGACAGCAACCACTGGTCATTAATATCCCTAAATGTAAATGGACTCAACTCACCCATAAAAAGGCACAGGCTAACAGATTGGATACGAAAACAGAACCCATCCTTCTTCTGCATACAAGAAACGCATCTCAACCTCAAAGACAGACATCATCTCAAAGTAAAAGGTTGGAAAAAATATACCAATCAAATGGACCTAAGAAACAAGCAGGTGTAGCTATCCTAGAAGAACATTTCATATTAGTCACAGGGAAAATCCATCAAGAGGAAATTTCAATATTGAACATCTATGCTCCAAATACAAGGGCACCTTCATATGTCAAAGAAACACTTCGAAAGCTTAAATCATATATTAAACCCCACACACTGATAGTGGGAGACTTCAACACTCCCCTCTCACCACTGGACAGGTCAATCAGACAAAAAATG